>BQNB010130340.1:0-18958 GCA_026074375.1 Tanacetum coccineum
CCTAATTGTAAGTTTCCTGTAAAACTGAAACATGCATGTTCGTTTATGTCTGTAAGAGAAACAAGAAACTAAAAATTGTTAACTTATAATTAGAAGAAACCCTTAGTCATATGTTATTAGGAAACCGTGTGTTAGACCTTTTTGTAACGAAATATATATACTTAATCATGGTTAACTAAATTTCAAGTTTAAAAGCAAAACATTTTCTTTTTGTAAACCTTCTGATATATGCGGGTTCATTGAGAAACCCGTATACAAACTTGACCAATGGAATTTCTGAACTTATCATTTGTTAACGTAGTATAGGAGTAGCGTTCATGCAAAATTTGAGCTTTTGACACTTTATAACGAAGCGGGAAATAGACTTACAAATTTGTTATTTTATGCATATGTAAACTGCCATGTTGGGTCGACTTTAGGCCTTGTTCTGATCCACTTAGACTTAGACATAGAGTCAACAAATGGGGGTGTTTTATAGTCGACATGGTGGGCTTTATTTAGAAACTTGAATCATGAAAAATGGTTAAGAATCAAGCCCGCAAACTAAGTCTCAAGTTAGTGTTGTTGTCGCGTGTTCAACAGTTAATACTGCTGGAAGGTCGTGACACCACCACATTCACACCCATTTTTAACCCACTTAATCATATTTAAACGTAAAACTTAGATAATAAAAGTTGTAGTGGACCTAGCATAGTTTATAAATGTACTTTTAGTTTGTCGTAAGGTTAAGTAACGAATTCGCAAATAGGACTAAAAGTTAGTACTGCTGTTGCGTGTTCCAACAGTTGAAACTGTTGGCGGAAGGGGTCGTGCACCCTTACTTTAGCCTCGTTTTTAGTTACTATAATGACTTCGAATTGTAAAACTTATGAAAGATGAATTGTTGTACTCCTGGCCTAGTTTTCAAAAGTATTTTTGGTTCGTCATAATACTGAGTAACGAGTTTGTAATCCGCGAATAAAGTCAGCCAAAAGTCACTTGAAAAACACTTGACCAAAAATAAGTTTTCTGTCATGTAACCTAGTCGCGACACCCCTCCTTTGGCCACGTTTTAACATATCCAACGACACTTTTAGACAAAACTTAAATAACAAAAGTTGTTGACAACTGCCCTAGTTTTCAAAACCACTTTTGGATTGTAATTTCATTAAGTAACGAGCCTAGAATTTGATTGTAAAACTTTACGTTTGTCCCCAAAATTTCATCAATACAACTAAATTTTTAAATTCGTTTTGTTATAATTCTGTCCATTTGTTTGACACGTTTAGAGACCAAACCAAGTGTCGATTGAATTAACTAGTAAAGTACTTATAACCTAGTTTCTAAAATGTCTGATATCGTAATTTACATGTTTAATTGTAAGAGATTATTATCCGATACATTTGCCTAATTTTCATGAATAACCACATTTTAAACAAGTAATATTTCTCTAACTCAAGCACAATACTAAGGACAAGATTGCAAACATTGTAGTACATTACATGATTAGTAATATGCGTATTATTCATTTAGGTAGCGGATAAAGTTTTGCATTATTTTCGCGTGCACCATTTACCTTTCTCGCTCCATATTCATTGCTACCTCATTAAGGTGAGTTTATAGTCTTCATCTTTCATTTCTCAATTATTTATCAAATCTCGAAGATGAGATCATGTTGTTTTATAAAAGGATGCAAGTATATTTTAATTCAAGTATTACGAATTTGCCTAAGTAGCTATAACCCACTATGCCCATCATCATGAACTGTTAATTACTAGATTGTAAGCGAGAATGTTATAGATCTATTTGGAGTGACGCTCCCGTTCGGGAAAGTATCACTTGCTAGTATTCCGGTTGAACGGAACAATGAACGTATACCATTTCAGATCATATATATGTTAAGGTTAGAACATCTACATTGGGCACCCTCATTTAAATGTACTTGATATACATTCATTGTTGAGCTTTAGTGTCATGAGCTTAGTGCATTTCGTAATACATTTTTGTGATATTGTAATTGCTACTCTATTACAGAGAAATCTTGCTATCCGCCTTATTTAATTTATAAACCTATAAATTCACCAACATTATTGTTAACGTTTTAAAACATGTTTTCTCGGGTACTTAAGTGATAGGTGCTAGCTTGATGTGCATTGGAGTCTAAACAATACAAGATTACTTTTCAAATGACACTTAGAGGTTGTTCTCTCATGACTTGTGCAATGGTATTATAAAGTAATGCCCCCGGAACATCATTTCCGCTACGACCCATTTTGGGGGTGTTACATTAAGACCGCGGGTGATCACCGAAAAGTTCAAATGAATGAATTAAATGAACTTCAGGATCAAGCCTATGAGAACTCTTTAATCTACAAAGAGAAGACGAAGAAAATTCATGACTCCAAGATAAAGAACCACGTTTTCAACGTTGGTGATTCGGTTCTTCTCTTCAATTCTCGATTAAAGATTTTCTCGGGCAAGCTCATAACCCGTTGGACCGGACCATTCACCGTTGCTCAAGTTTTCCCTGATGGAACCATCGAGTTATCTCAAATCGACGGACCAAATTTCAAGGTGAACGGTCATAGACTTAAACACTATTTTAGAGGGGACATACCACCGATGGTTGTCCCGGATCTCTAAACTTTCCTCATGGACCACTAAATTCAGGGTCGAGTCAGGCTCGTGACTCGGTTAACAAAAACAAGCACTTCGTGGGTGGCAACCCGTGCTTATCCCTAGTAGTAGTATATTAGTATAATCATTATGAATAAGTGTGATGTAAGGAGGCTCGCCTCTTCCTTTCTTGTGTTTTGTGTTTTGTGTTTTATGTCCAGGATTGCCCAGATTTTGAAGGCTCTCGTGCTTGTGGTTTTGTCCATCGTTCAATCGATCTTCTATCCTTAGCATGCTTATATATAGGAATCCGATATCCTAGATCTTATTGATTCACGTTTATCTATTAGCATAATTAATAAACGACTTTAGATTTGCGTTAGTTTCTTTTTCCTTTCCTCAATCTCAAAAACATATAAACTAACACTTTATTTTTCCTATTCTTTTTCTTTTCCTTTCATTTAAGAGATAGTTAACGATTTTGGATTATGTTGAATAATTTTGTTTGGACATTTTGTTTTGTCTTACTAAAAGTTTCCAAATCTAGTTTGTTAAGCAAACCTAACGGCTGTTATTATCAAAAATTAATTCCCTCAAATCATTCAATTCCCCCTACCTACAGTCCTACACCACCGTTGCACCACCATTCGCAGGTACTAACTCTTTTTTTTTTATAAAAAAAAACACAGGTTCTAAACTATTACAGTACATTAATAGTTTATGATATTGTAAACCTATTGTTTACCTTTTTCTTTTTTTATTCTATATCACGTGTAACATTTACAGTCTACTCAATATTTTAAGCATTTATTGTTGTTGTTGGAATTTAGTTGTGTATATTGATGATTTATCTAGAGATTATTATATTACTAAAAATTGAAAGAGGCGAAGACAAACAAGCAACAAGTTGTGCGTCAGATTTTTTTTTAATTGCAAAACTATTTTTTTTAAATAATGTTTATGGATGGTGTGCTGTTTATTTTACACTGATTTTATTTACTCATTAAGGGGGTGTTTGTTTCGGCTTATATGGGGGCTTATGAGCTTATTTGATTTCAGCTTATATTTCATAATCCCTAATTTTCCGGCTTATTTTTGAGACTTGTGAAGTTTATCATGATAAACTTATATAAGCCCACAAGTCTCAGAATAAGCCGGGAAATTGGGGTTATGTTATATAAGCCAAAATCAAATAAGCTCATAAGCCCACATATAAGCCGAAACAAACAGCCCCTAAATACTCTTTTGTTACTAATGACATGTTTATTATTTTGCGGACCTATAAATTTTGGTCGTAGTTTGGTCAACTTAGTGGGTGTTTGTTTAAGCTTGTTTTTGGGCTTACGTTTAAAAGAGGTCGATGGATGAGGTTTTCTTGTTCAAGTTATAACATTGGAGGCTAAGGTAGTGTTTGATAATGACTTAAAGGGACTTAATTTATAAACTGGTAAGTTTATTAAGTCATTGATTGAGTGTTTGTTTAGTGCTTAAAATAAATTTATGACTTTGTAGAAAAAGCCATGGGAGTGAGGGTTTCCAAATTAAGTCATCATTTTTATTTTACTTTTACATATCTAACCTCCCACTACTTTTATCAAATTAATTATTTATTCAACACTTATTTCATATAAAAGGGTATAACGGTAATTTCTCTAATTCAGTCATTTTATTCAGCACACAAAACAATCATTTATTCATCTACAAACAGACAATATATATCAAAACAATCACTTTAATTTGACAGAACTTAATAGAAAAACTAAACAAAACAGGCCCTAAGTCTTGTAACTTTTAATATAGACGGTCTAGCCTAGTTTTCCCTGTGACGTTTCAACCCTTTCGTGTAATTAGTGAGTTTGAACCCTAAACCCTTGTGAGGAGGTAAGTGTCTTGCCACTAAGGTTATTTGGTAGTGGTTGCTTATGAGCTTAGACCATCCGTAATAATAGAATGAAGACGCGTCAGACCATTATTACACTCACCTTTTTAAGCACGCGCTTATTGTGTGTGTGAGCGTTTTTTATTAAATGGTTATTGTGGGGTATATTTGTGTTTAAGTAGGGTATGTTTTAGTGTTGAAGTTTATTGTCTTATTACACTAAGTTGTGGTGAAGTTGGTTGTAGAAAGAGAAAGCTGAGGTGATGATGGTGAATGCGGTGTTGAGATCTCCTTATTACACTCAACCTTATGCAGTGGTTTCGACTTACGTTTGATAAGCCTATTTCTTTGCCTTATTTTTATACTTATGAGCTATAAAAAAACTATGAAAAGCTCATAAGCTCTTTTATTCTAATACATACCACATGTTGGCCCATAAGTTTGAAAATAAGCCGAAAGTAATTTGCTTATCAAATATAAACGGAAATCACGTAAGCTTGTTAGTCCACAAATAAGCTTAAAAAACACATCATAATCTTGAAAAGCTCATAAGATATTTTATTTTGGCTTATGAGCTTATCAAAATAGCTTATAAAGTAAAATAAGCTAATAAGCAAAAAAAGTGAACTAATCGGCTTTTCAAAATTTCAGTAAGCCGATTAGCCCGCTAAATAACCTATCCAGACACCGGGACCTGGGTGTTTAGATTAGCTTATTTGAAAATTGGAATAGGCAGTAACCTTAGAATCTATAGATTATGAGCTTATACATTTAAGCTTATGGACTTAAATAAGCCATACGCTTGAGTTTATAAACTCATAAGCAGTCCAACATGAGTTTATCTGATTTTCCGAATCTTAATAAGCCCGTCAAATAAGCTCCCCTACAGGGGTGTTTGAATAAGTTTATTATGTGAGTTTGTCGTTTTACTGAAATTTTGAAAAGCCTATAAACTCACTTATTTTGCCTTATTAGCTTGTAAACTTTGAACTTATGAATTATTTGAGTTTATAAACGTAAGTTGATAAGCTAGTAAGCTACTCCAAAAAAATGATAAAAAGCTTCCCTAACGGGGTGTTTGGATGTAAATAACGCTTTGTTAGATGATTTTTTGGTCATACTATAACTGATTGTATTTATATTCTAGATGAAATGGATGATCAAGTGAATTATGTTATTGTGTTTGTCCTTGTAGGTTTCATAGCAACTATCTTCAAAAATGTTAGATGTCAACACTTTCACTCATCTCACGTGTGATACACTCGTTGCGGCTCTTGAAATCGCTAAGGCTACTGGAAATGCAGAATTCACACGTCTACACGTTGCTGCTGCTTCAGTCTCTTTTCCGAACAGCATGCTCAAAAAAGCTATCAGCAATGTAGACGACGTCGAAACAAGTAATAGAGCTGAGTCCGTATTTCATGCAGCAATAAAGAAACTCCCTTCACAGTCGACAATTCTTGATTGTGTTTCCGTAGGTGTTGATGTGTTATTAACACTTCGATGGGCTCAGAAACTTCAAAGGAAAATCGGCGACACCCATTTGGCTATTGATCACTTTATGTTGGGTCTTCTTCAAGTTTCCGAAATAGTGGACCTTTTACGTGAAGCCAAAGTTAGCGTGTCTCGTCTCAAGACGGAGGTTGAGCAGCTTAGAGGCAGAGACTTTAAGGTCCATAGTGCATTTGGTGACGATAAAATAGGGAAATTCAGATGGCTTAAGACTTACGGTCGTGACCTTGTGGAACAAGCTAGCAAGCTCGACCCAGTGATTGGTCGAGAAGAGGAGATTAAAAGAGTAATTGAGATTTTATCAAGAAAGACTAAGAATGGTGTGGTTCTTATTGGGGAACGCGGTGTGGGTAAGACCGCAGTTATTGAAGGACTCGCTCAGAAGATATCAAGAGGTGATGTTCTTAGCAAACTTGCTGATGCGAGAATTGTGGCGTTGGATATGGGGGCTTTGATTGCTGGAACTAAGTATAGAGGGCGCTTTGAGGGAAGACTTGGAGACGTTTTGACAGAAGCGGAAAAATCTGAAGGGGAGGTTATATTGTTTATTGATGAACTCCACGTTCTTGTTGGGGCATGCCGTGCTGAAGAAGGATCAAGGGATGTTGCAAATCTTTTTAAGCTTATGCTTGATAGAGGTAAGATTCGGTGTGTTTGCGCAACTACATTGGAGGAGCATAGGAAATGTATTGAAAAAGATGCTGCTTTCGAGAGACTTTTTCAACAGGTTTTGGTGGCCGAGCCTAGTGTCACCGACACTATAAATATTCTTCGAGGTTTGCAGAAAAAATATGAAGACCATCATAAAGTCTTGATTCATGATAGTGCTCTTGTTGCTGCAGTGGAACTTTCAAGCCGATACATAAGTGGTATGATTCATTTCCAATGTTTTGAAAATTAATTCATTAGTGTTTGAATCATAGTCACAGGGATCGCCAAACCCTTAGCGATTTCCGATCTGGTACGATCGTTCCCAATCGCGGTACGGTTGCGATCCGGATCGCCGGGGATCGCGAACCGAAACCCATAAGCGTCGTTCCCAATCGCACCGGATCGCGATCCAACAATTCGCAAATCGGTGATTTATAGGCCTCGAAAACGTTACTATGTAATACGACTTCGAGATTAGAAGACATCCGGTGGGAAAATCTTGATGAGGAATAGAATCATATGATTCCTTCTACTATGTTTGAACTTTGCAAAATGTTTTTTCCTTCAATTATGTTTTCCCTTCAATTATGTTTTTCCTTCATCATTAAGTATTAAATCGGCTGAAATGTTTTATGTTTGTATGGTGCATTGGCAAGCCTATTAATATTAATATATCATTGAAGTTTAATTATAAGTTATGACTTGTAAATGTATAAAAATATATGAAACTAAGCAATATTATTATTGTGTACGCCGTACCAAAGTATTTGGTACACCGAACCGAAATATATGGTACACCGAACCGAAGCGAACCGGAATGAGCCTACCCCCCGTCATACCGGATTTTGAGAAATAGCGAACCGCGATCCCGTACCGGAGCGATCCCCGTTCCATGTGACTATGGTCTGAATCTTATAATTGACGATGCATAGTATTCCTTTGGTATTTGATTACAGAACGGTTTTTACCTGATAAGGCTCTTGACCTTCTGGATGAAGCGTGTGCGAAGGTGAGGGTACAAATGGATTCTGAGACACTGCTATTTCAAAGAGCTTTAGACTTAAATTCCGGGGAACATCATAAACTGGACACTGCTATTTCAAAGATTGAAGATACTATTGACGAAAATTCAATGCTGACAAAGACAGTGGGACCCGATCAGATTACCAATGTGGTGAGTCATCGGACTGGTATACCAGTGACTAGGCTTGGGACTAATGTGAAGGAGAGGCTTAGTAGGCTGTCTGATAGGTTGCATCAGCGAGTTGCTGGTCACGATCAAGCAATTAGGGCAGTGACTGAGGTGGTTTCGAGGGGTTGGGCTGGTTTGGGGAGGGCTGAGCAGCCAACTGGTTCATTTTTGTTTCTAGGGCCGACAGGTGTTACGAAAATGGAGATTGCTAAGGCTCTTGCCGAACAGTTATTCGACGATCAGAAGGCCATGATCAGGCTGGACATGTCTGAGTATATGGAGCAAGAGTCTGTGGCTCGACTAATTGGCGGTCCACGAGGGTAAGTAGACCTAT
This sequence comes from Tanacetum coccineum, assembly GCA_026074375.1. Taxonomy (NCBI): domain Eukaryota; kingdom Viridiplantae; phylum Streptophyta; class Magnoliopsida; order Asterales; family Asteraceae; genus Tanacetum; species Tanacetum coccineum. The sequence goes on from BQNB010130340.1 coordinate 8,164, forward strand.
TCTTTAGCAGTTTGTCTTTATTTCAAATGTTGGGCGGATTATGTTAATTGTGTTTTTCTATTGGTTTTCAGATACCCTGGTCTTGAAGAAGCTGGTCAACTCACTGAGGCTGTGAGAAGAAAACCTTACAGTGTTGTTTTGCTCGATGAAGTAGACAAAGCACATGTTTCCGTGTTGAACACTTTGCTTCAAGTGCTGGATTACGGAAGCTTGACAGACGGTCACGGTCGCTGTGTGGATTTCACCCACACCATCATCATGATGAGTTCAAACCTTGGAGTCGAACATCTTTTGAAGGGGTTTTCTGGTGAGATCACTATGGACAATGCTCGTGAGATGGTGATGCAACAGGTAAATAACTAGGTATGATATAAATATATACTGGAAGGAGTTGTTGAACTAACAGGTGTTTGTCACAGGTCAAGAGTTTCTTTAAACCCAAGCTTCTGAACAGGCTTGATAAGATTGTGGTTCTCGAACCCCTTTCTCATGACCAGCTGAGAAAAGTTGCTAGCGCTCAATTAAACGACGTGGCAGTACGTCTTGCAGGCAAGGGTGTTGGTTTGGAAGTTACAGAAGCAGCTTTAGATTTTCTTTTGAAAGAGAGTTGTTATCTGGTAATTAAGAATCAAATTCATCTTGATTTATTGATTTACCGTCATTAGTTTTCATGTTTACAATTCATACTTTTGGTTTCATATGTGGAATATATAGGAGTATGGGGCGAGGCCTGGTTGGTGGTTAGAAAAGAGGGTGGTCACCGAGCTATCAAAAATGCTGATCAAAAAAGAGATTGAAGAAAACACGACTGTGTATGTAGATGCACACTCGAATGCTAAAAAGTTGAGTTACAGGGTGGAGAGAACTGGTGAAATAGTGAATGCTGCTACGGTTTAGAAGCTAATTGTATAGCACTATACAAGAGTGGTCTACTATCAATAAGTCGGGGCGTGGGACGGTGAATCTGGTTTGGTGGTTCATTTGGTATAAGCTAATACATGATCAGCCTACTTGTTATACTTTAGAAGGTCTCTGTAGTTAAACTTGATTTCGGTGTCGGAACATACTTTCTATCCTATCATATGGGTGCTTTTTAAAGTAACTAATTTGTCTTTTCTTTGTTCAACATTATCTAACTTGGCAAAGACCCGCCTCTTGTTTTCGGTTAGAATGAGTATCCGATACCCTGAGACATTGGCTTCCAAATATGTTATTCATCCATAAAAACTATGACCGTTTTACATATTCGTATTTGACATCAATGTAAATACTACAGTAAATGGCAATGTAATCATACAAAAATTTATAGACATTTCAAGTTTAAAGTAATAAATCTCTTTATAGGACTCTAATGACACAAAAAGATTAATAATCTATCCCAACATTGGAATTTTATAGTATTTAACTATTTATTAGATAAAATATATAGTATGTTGATACTACGTACTATTTATGAAATATTTACATAGAAAATGTAATTGCTCCACTCCAAAGAAAAACAAACAAATAGACAAGTCCCATTGAACAACCTTTACATGTCTTATGTAGTGTTGTATGTATTTGGTAGTTACTAGTTAGGTATCACTGTGTGAACTACCACTAAAAACAACCACCTTGATCTGCCATCACAGGTAAACCAAACCTTAATTTTACCTTGTGTTTTGTTTTATCAAAATCTCATCGAAATTGTTTGAATCACAGGTAAACCAAACCTTCAAGCATTATTTTCTGTTTGTTCTTATAAAAAAACTTTGGTTCCTCCACCTAGGCAGTTCTGTTTGTTCATTTCTCATTGAATTTTGGATTGCTTATTAGAAGTGTTTATATGGTTATATAGTTATTGCTGTTTTTTTGAAATAAGTTGTTCAGATAAGCAGTGTCAAACTATAGACTGCTTATGTGTTGTATCAATTGTTGCCAGGTGATGATCATAGTTGCCATTTGGTTCAACTCAGCATACAGAGTTGTATCTTGATCGTTGGAAAAGCGTTAAAAACAAAGACAGCAACTTAAAATCTGTGATCCAATACTTTCATATGTACTACTATTTCAGTTTTTATTTGGTCTTATTTGCAATTAAAAACATACCATATCAAATCAGAAAATCCATAAATCAAGTTAGGAGGAAGTGTTTGGGATTGCTTATTAGTACCATGTACTGCTTATTGATGATGAAGCAGATCATCAGTTTTGAGAGTGTTTGGGATTGCTTATCCAAACCACTTATCTAATTATTTTCAAGTAAAATAAGCTGTTTTATATAAGCATATGCTTAATGCCTTAATCTCAAGCTGTGGAAGGTCACTTGACCAACAATTTTAAGTCAAAATCTATGCGTTACCTTTAGGCGATGGCATGCGATTTGTAAGAAAATGATTACAGCGTCCAATTCTGTTTGATATTCTTGGTATAATAGATTGACGAAGATTTCTTTTATTTGTGTAGTTAAATGGCACTCAACAGTGATGATGGCGAGTTAGAGGCTGTGCCTGACCCTGCTACCTGGAGCTTATTAGAGGAGAATACTTTTATTAAGATCATGGCTAAAGAGGTCCAAAGGGGTAATCGCCATTCGACCACATTTTCAAGGTCAAGTTGGTCGGTTATTAAACAAGAATTTTATGAAAAAACCAATAGGAAGTACAACCATGCTCAGTTCAGAAATAAATACAACCAGTTAAGAATTCATTATATATGGTTTGCTAAAATGCTGAGCGAATCTGGCTTTACTTGGGATCCTGTTTTAAGAAATGCAGTTGCAACTGATGATGTATGGGAGTCTTATTTGAAGGTAAACTTCTATTCTTGACTTCAGAAACTTCATCCATAATAATGGCCTAGAGGGTGGGCCGGACTCGGGGGTATGACAATGGTTAATATGGGTAATTTTGCGGGCCGGGTTTGACCCGTAGCCAAAATTTTGGGTGACATTTGACCCGTTAGAGATAAAACATCACCCACATTGATCCATTCATTTTGCAGATGTGTAATAATTGTCGCGTGTAGTTTTAACTTCATGTTGATTAACTTTCCCACCAATGGTACTTTTTGTACATGTTAACAAATTTAATCAGTCTTAACACTTATTATCCAGAAACACTTTGGCGATAGCCGTTTTTGTATTTTTGCTAGAAGTGGTGATTTGGGAAAGTAGACCACTCTTCTGATACATAAAGAGTATTACTATAAATGAGGCATCTTTACGATAATATCTATAAAGATTCATGTCAACAGATGTTTTGGGTTAAAATGCAGACAAACAAGAAAGCAAGGAGATTCAAGAAAAAAGGGTGTCCCATGTACAACGAACTCGTGATCATATTTGGTGATACCATTACAGATTACGATGCACATCCACTTGCTCAGTATCCTACTTTTAAGGATGAAAAGATCGATCTAGAATATGAATCAACTAACGTAACCCCTCGACCTTTCCCAATTGATAATAGCATCAGCAGTACAGATACAGATTCACAAACTATTGGGAAAAGAAGACATCTGTCTCCAACCCCAATTCAAACACAACGTCTTCACAGGAACAAAGAACCAAAGATAGCACCCGCTGATGAAGCTTTAAAGGAACCCATAAAAATGACAGTTTCAAACAAACAAGGGTCTGACCCAGTAAGCGATAGGACTCAAACATTCAAGAATCTTGCAGGATGTCCTGAACCTAGTTCCTTCTCGATCACCAATTGTGTCAAGTGTTTGGAGTCGATACAAGATGTGGATGCTGCTACATACATAAAGGCAATTAAACTCTTTAAAGATGTTGACTGGAGAGAAATGTTTATGGCAATGTCTCCACAAAGAAGACGAGATTGGTTGGCTAGCTTAGAATGACACAAAACCAAGGTATGTTGATCACAGACACAAGATTTGAATGTATCTACAATAATTTAATTTCCATAGTTGTATAGTTTGGCAGATCTTATATTGGAATCTAACAGTTGTAGTATAATTAGAAATGCGTCGTTATGAGTTCATATCTCTTCTGTTACAGCACTTCCATTGTCGTATATAACATGGACTAGAACATTTATTCTTCTTGAAGGCATATGAGCAACTTGATAGCGTAAAACAAACTTGAATCTTGATACAAAACTTATCGCGTCTTTTAAAACTAGATATGGAGTTTTGAAAGTGTCTATGATTTGCTTATTCAAACTATGTATCTGATTATTTACAAGTTAAGAAAGTACTGTAGTTTTTTATAAACAACTTGACCAAATCAGCTTATTTCAGAAGGCATAAGCAAACAAGATAAAGAGATGTTTAATGTTCAAATCTCAGTAGGTAAACAAAAAGTTAGAACTCATTTGTTTAATAAGCATACGAATAAGCAAACAAGAATCAGATAAGTATAATTCACATTGCTACAACTAGAAGTACACATTACATAGTTGGTCCATACTTGTAAAATGGGTCCACAAACAAAGTCAAATGTAACAAAACATAGATCTTGTATGGCCCACACCAAAAACGACATCACCATGTATTTTCAACCTTGACAACAACATCATCCTCTTCTCCAACTTGCATCAACAAAGAAGTAAAAGACATGTTTGGAAACAGCTCCAACTCCTCAGAAGACCCCACTTCCTTATTTTCGGGCACCACCACCATCTCACCACCACCACCACTAGATGATGGAAACAATGATGGGTCAACATGGTGAAGTAGCCAGTCAATGGTTTGACCATCAGTCTTGTGACCAAGTTCTCTAGTAAGCTGGAATATTCTGGCTGCACACATGGCTGGAACTCTGACTCTCCGGCCACGCCCGTTGACTTTGGTGTGACGGTCTTTGTTGACTTTTGGGTAGTGGGTCATGGTGGTGGAGGGTGGTTGTTGTGGTGGTGGTGGTGGGGTTTGATGAGAGATGTTGTTTGGGTCCATGTTGGTGTTTTTTTAGGGTTTTTGGTGGGGTTGAGAGAGGATTTGTGTTTTTTGAGATTATTAAATCAATGTTTAGGTCATGTGTTCAAAGACTTTTTTGAGTTTTTGTGTGTGTATTTGAAAATTTGAAACTGGATTTGCTTGGTTTTGGGGTTGTTTTGAAATTTGAATTCGAATTAGTTGAATATAATTATAGCAGTATTAATGTATGTTAAAACTCACTTTTTTATCAACTTAACGCTATTACGTTATGATACTCCAAGCTCTCACCACTGTAAAATTGTTAAACCGAATGTAATGATCATTGTACTTATTATTGTCACATCAACTTCAAGATTTACTACGTTCATCAAATCAACTGCCAAACAAACATAATGGTGATTATCAAACTAAACACATAAATAATACCCACTTAAGTACAAAGATATCACACAATAAACCCCCTAGACACACACGCGCACATACAAAAACCAACCCCCCACATTTTGTGGTCTGCATCACGTGACAGAGTTCATTCTTCTGCTTTCACACGTGACCTATGATATTTGTAATGCTCGCCACTCGTGGTGGTGGTGTTACTACTTGTTGCCCAAACCATTATTACGAGAGGTCTTAGAGTTATACTGATGGCGATATGCCATTGTGAATGTAAGAAACCATACAAAGAACAAAGAATAAGAAATTCAATAAACCCACAAAGGGTGCCCAATCAGGACTTTAAGAGAAACACTCTTATTTTTATTATAAACTCATCATCACTTTTCAAAACCTAAACCTATTACATTTATATGATAAAAATGTTTAAAGAGAAAGTCAAAGTCAAATACAATCTTTGACTTTCAAATAAAGAAACAAATTAATTCCTAAAATCTAAACATATATTATTATATATATTAAACAACAGAAATTTTTGAATAAAACATTCTCATGTAATGTAAAAAAAATTATTTACAAAACGCACTCTCAAGTATATTAAAATTTACAAAATCAATCTTTAACTTTTACCTATTTACGATTTTTTTATAAAACAAACTTTATTTATCAAGTATGAGACGTATATCTATCGATTCATTCGGGAAAAAAATGTCATTAAAAAGATCGTCAAATTGCGAATAAACGAGCCCAATATTGCAATGTTTATGACATACCTACGATTTTATAATAAAATGTTGTAGTATATATTTTTAAGAAACTTACGAAAATAGTCTTTGAGGTTATCGGTTCGTTGCAACGTGAGCCCAACGACAGACACATAGTACTTCATGTTATCGATCCGTTTCAAAAATAGTCTCGCGCGCTTCGCGGCAGCGCGCGGGTTACGACCCTCGTATATATAAAAAAGCAGTATGCTCATGAACAGTGTCAAGGGAATAAAATATTCCCCACGCACGCATCTCGATAATTTTTTTTATATATTTTCAAAACGCACCCTGAACTTTAACCTATTTACGACTTTTTTATATAACAAACTTTATTTATCAAATATGGAGCGTATATCTACCGATTCATTCGGGAAAAAATGTCATTGAAAAGATCGTCGAATTGCGAGCAAAACGAGCCCAATATTGCACCGCTTCTGACATGCGTACGATTTAAAAAAAATATTGAAGTTTAATATATATAGTTAAAAACCGAATTTCCAAAACACACCCTGAACTTTAACCTATTTACGTTTTTCTTTCATATTTTGTAAAACTCAATTTTCAAAGCGCACCCTCAAGTTTCATCTACTTACGACTTTTCAATAAAATAAACTTTATTCGTCAATTACGGAGCGCGTATCTATCGATTCATTCAGGAAAAAAAATTCGTTGAAAAGATCGCCGAATTGCAAACAAAACGAGCCCAATATTGCAATGGTTCTGACATGCGTACGATTTTATAAAAAATGTTCAAGTTTAGTATATATATTTTAAAATGTTTACGGAAATAGTCTTTAGGGTTATCGGTTCGTTGCAAGGTGAGTCTCAATCGCTGAAAAATAGTACTTGACGTTATCAATCCGTTGCAAAAATAGTCCCGCGCGCTCCTCGTTTACTTTCAAACCCTCGGGTGCGTTTGGTTTGCTAGGTGGAATCACTATAGGTATGACTTTGATATATAAAATGTATGAGATTCGGTATGACTTATTCATGTAATTGTTTTTGGTTTATTTTTTAATGTATGGGTATCAAAGATTAATGTGTTCATTTAAATAATAACAAATAAAAAGAAGCTGAAGACTCGAACATTGCCGTGTTTGCCAATATACCTTTGGTGTAACAAAAGATAAAATTTATAAAAAAATTAGAGATAGTCATAATGCTATATAGTCTCCATAGGTGCTCTTGTACGTGGTTATAAACTGAAATTAGTCCGTCAAAGAAAAGTCTAACGAGGATCTCTCCTCCCTGTGGGTTCTGACCGAATTAAAATCAGGTATCGGGTTTGGTCCCTTGACCGATTTTTCCTATTTTTACGTATCAAAACTGATAAAAATGGATGAAAAATGTATGTAAGCGTATGAAAACGGACAAAACGTAAAAAAAAAATACACAAAAACGTACAAAATGGACGGAAAACGTATAAAAACATTCAAAAACCGACAAAAGCGGATGAAAACGTACAAAATAGTTTTAAAAACTCGGAAAAACGTACGATAATGTACAAACGTTAAAAAACGGATGAAAACGTTAAAAAACGTACAAAAACGTAAAAAAATACGGTAAATATACGTAAAATTACGGTAAATATACGTTAAAAACGTATAAAAAATAAAAAGAAATAAAATAATAATAAAAATTAAAAATTAAAAAAAAGAATTAACGCAACAAACCACGGTGACCATTTATGAGGAGGGTATTTATGTCATTTTCACCATCTAAACCATCAATTAACGGTCAACGTAACGGAGTTAGTGGTTCAGGGACCGAACCTGGTAGAAGATCCGTTAGATTTTCTTTCAAATGACCAATTTCGTTAAACCTGACAAACCACAACAACGATTTATGCTTGACTCAAAAAATTATCAAGTCAATCTAGGATCAGATATCCAATTAATTCAAATTCAAACCATATTCATTCTTTCTTTTGCTACAGTACCTGTCTATGAGGCTTCATGTAAAAAAGTTTTAATTTCTAAAGCATTATATGACCCGGTAGTTTAAACAACCACGCCAAAGCATATGTTTGATTGATTGCAAAGACCTGTTATATCCTCCGAAGAGATTGTATCACTTAGGTCTTCTGTGTAGTGTAGTCAATGAATGAATGAAGCACCACCAACTCGAAACCATCTTCCAAAAGTTTGATGTAACAATACAATTACCAAAAAATGTTGATTTGTTTTCATCCCTTCATCACACGCCTACTGAATTGAAGGATAATCGATTCATCCCAAGACACTAAGTACATATATTAACTTCAATGTGGAAACCTTTATTCCAATGAACTCTATAGATGAGTGGAGATAAAGTCTCGATGTCAATTCTAGTATCCTGAACTTGGCTAGGTGAAATCTTTAGTATCATGAACTGGGATGAGTGAAATTTCTACCAGTATATATACCTACTCACGCATGTTAAAAAGTTAACAAACGTCACCCTCGAAATTAAAAAATTCATAGTGTAACTACCAAATAAGAGTGGAAGCAAGCCGGGTCGAGCTTGAGCTCGGCTCATTTACGATAGTATGTCTCGGGCACGAGCTCGAGCTCTTCTTTTTTTTTTTTAATTTAAAAATGGTTTGTATTAATAATATTTAAGTTAGTCTGTTTTGTTTAAAACTATTAAATATTAATATTAATAATTATTTTTACTATTTTTAATAAGTTTTAGGTTTAAAATAAAAGTAAAAATAAGTAAGTTAGTACAATTTACTGTTGCGGCTATTTTAGGATAAGTTATGTTGGTTTAAGTTAAGTAGACTAAAAGTTGACGTAACGCACAAGTGGCAGTAACTTACCTTGTGCTCTAAAGTAAGAAATAATATAATAAAATAAATGTATAAGTAATGTTCTATGTATTTTCTACACCCGCTTTCTTTCTTTGTTCAACTTGCTCGTTCAACATCCACATGTTTGAGGTTGTAGGAGGAGATGATATTTTTCTAGTTTTTTATGAAGGTTTTTCTAGGGATGGGCGGGGGGGGGGGAGGGGGGGAGGGGGGGGGAGGGGCATAGATTCAGGGGGGGGGGTTTGGAGTGTCGATGAAGGTAACTAGAGGTTTTCCAAATTAGATACAACCTATTCTAGTTCTTCAGCAAGTGGTTGTTTACGCTTTTCTTGAACTTCTACATTATAAATAAGGGTAAATATCATTAACTAGCCCCCAAGTTCACTCAGCATACGAGAGTTGAGATGTAAAACGTATGCGTACTTTAGTGAGTTGGTAAATTTGCTACTACATGATTTGACGAGAAATTGGAGTCATAAAAATAGTTACGCTATCCACCCGTGAGGTATTATGTTTTATTGATATATTATTTATAATCAACATACCTAAAAACCCTAATGGAACCCGAAGCCACCAAACCATAACCAATATTGACGTGATTAACGTTCATTACCTTAAATCCAAATCATAAAAAAATTATACTAACTATAATGTCATAATCTTTTGTTTTCTATGTCGGCCGAGTGTGTGTATTAATGACGATGTTAAACATCTGCCATAAAGTGTAAGTAAACAAAAGGAAATCACGTCAATAACAAAAGGCGCTTTCTAGTCGCGAGTGTGGTGTATAATGACGAGCATGTAAGAAAACTATCCCGACACCACCTTCGTCTTAAAGTGTATAAATTTCAAATACTGACAACTCGTCATTAAAGTGTAGAAAATTTTCTAGTCCGAGTGTGGTGTATAATGACGAGTGTAGATAACACTAATCCCATGCGCTTAAAGTGTTGAAGACGTGAGGCCTTTCTAGTCCGAGTGTGGTGTATAATGACGAGTTTAAACATGCGCTTAATGACGAGTGTATAATGACGAGTTTAAACACGAGTTTATACTATAGTCGAAGGTGGTAAAAGTGTTGAAGACGTGAGGCCTACACTAATACGGATCTACTTGCATTGTAAGAGTTTAACAGGTAGACCATTTGAGAAAATATAAAGAAATACCACTCGCGCAATAATAATGAGCACATTTAAGGCGTTGTCGAACTCAACAATGATGTAAACGAAGCCTAAATAACATATTTCGTTAGAATCCATGACGAAAAAACTAACGAGAGAATTTGCGATGTATATAATGATTTCAAGGTCGATCGAATGACCAAACCCATAACTAAAAAACACCCGTCCTAAATTAAGTCCACGGAGATGGTGGATCAGTTGGGACGTAAATTGCATAAGCCCATTTCATAAGCCTAATGGTGATTTTCCGAACTAATGTTTTGTATCTACGCTTTGTTATTTTGGATGCAAACTTTGATGGTGTTTTTATTTGAACGATACCTTTGATGGTGTTCACATGAACTATTTTGATTTCTTCTTCAGATAGGGATACATGTATTCAAGCAGACAATAATAATGATAAATGAAATAAAGAACACAAATACTGTCTCTTAATATAATAATATATAGATATGTGCCACATAAACAAGACAGTGACTAAACGTGTTCAAAAAACATATAGATATGTGGCACGTAGACAAACCATCAATAAATTGCACCTATATGATTGTTGGACAATAAAGTCTATAAATAGATTAGCCCTGTTGTAGTAATACCTCACACTATCATAAACAATCACTTCTCTAGCATTAATACCGTAAAAATTAATCATGAACAACATGTGTTCAATGGTGTTGTTTTTTGTTCTTATCATGAGCATGAGCTCAATTTTGAGTGTTTCCTCGCATAATGACGGTGATCCAGAAATTTTCATGGTTGTAGATGATCCAACGAGCATGCAT
>BQNB010130342.1:0-18958 GCA_026074375.1 Tanacetum coccineum
TCAATTGAGCTTATTAAATAAGCTCAATAAGACAGAAAAGAGAAATAAGCAATCCTACACTTAACTTAAGCTAAAAACAGTCAAAAGGGTACTTGGAGCTTAAAATTAAGCTAACAAATAAGCTCTTTAAGGTCTGATACTTAAAAGGCTTGTACAAGAGCTTATAGGCTCTTGAAATAAGCCAAGAAATTGGGCTTAACTTCTCTTAAAAGCTATGAAAAAGGGGCTTAAAGCCTCCCCTTTGCACCAGGGGAGCTTTAAGGCTACTCTCAAGGACTTATTTGACAGCTTATTTAAAGCTGTCAAATAAGCTCAAATTGAAAAGAAAAATGAAAACAGATTGAGTATTCTAGCTTATGGATTTGTGCACAAACTTTTGGCTTTTGAAAATCATAAAAACTTGCTGAATTTTGTAGGTGAAAAAGGCCCCTTGAGTTTTTAAAACTGCTACTACAAATACTTAGTGATTTTTGACTTAACAAGTCAAAAGAACAAAGGGGTTTGACAGCTTGGTTTAACACCACAAAACACACACTTTTAGAAACTTAAACTCAAACTCACAAGTGCTTAACCAAATAAGCACTTGTGGTGTTTTGAAAATCTCACAGTTTTGAAAATGGTTTTAAAAAGCTTTGAAAAACAATTTTGAACCTTAAAAACTTTTGAAACAGCTTAAATGAGCTTAAAAGATTAAGCTAAAACTAACTAAAATACCTCAACCCATGCACACAACCTTTTTGACCCGTTTTCCATATTGACCCAAACACCCCCTTAATTTTTAAAAATGGTTTAAAAACTTATAAGAGCTAGTTTAAACTGAAATTTTGGAAACTCTAATGATACTTAAGCACTAATAAACACTAATAAGACAAAAGGTAAGTCAAATAAGCACTTAAATTGATACAATAAGCTAGGACAGTATTAACTAATTATGGCAGTTTTAACTAAAATTCCATGAAAATGAGATGAAAGGCATATAAAAGCAAACCTAAGCATGAATTAACATTAATAAGCACAAAAACAGTGAAAATAAGCCAATTAAGCTTATTTGCTACAGTAAATAAGCAAAAATTGAAAGAAAAGTACCTTTGATCCTTTTGTCAAAAAGGATCTTTTGAAGCCTAATAAGCTCTAAATTTCCTACCCGTAGCTTATAAATAAGCTAAAACTAAGCCAATACCCAATAAGCCATCCATAATAGCTTATTCATCCAAGCTTTGAATCCAACAGTACCTTGCTCCTTTTCTTTTATATTTTTTAAAGTTTTTCTTAACAACAAGTTATATAAAGGTTGCTTCAAATTGAGAACTCATAAGCTTTAAAAAGACAAATTTAACTTAGAACACTTAACTGAATTTTTTCATTAAAATCGAAGTACAATTACATAAAAAGCTTTAAACTTAAAAACACTGAGAATTACTTAAAAACTACACTAAAAACTAACTTGTTAACTAACTGAGCCACAATGGCTTTTACAAGGCTTTAAATAGAAAAAAAATTCGACTAGTCTTTCTTCTTGTCCTCTTGCACTTGTGTTTCTTTGTAGACACAACAAAAGGGTTGTGCTAGCTGTGTGAGTGTAAAGTCAAGCACATCCTGTCCCTTGGTTTTTCTTGAAGTCCAAGCCGATTGATATAGACCCTTTGATTGGTTTTTTGTGTGGGTTTGGATTGCCAACATGGCATTAGGGGTTTAGTGGAGGAGGGGGGATGTTAAAACACCCTGGTTAATTGGGAAAAAAGAGATTGAGTGTGTTGGGGAGAGGAAAAAGGGTTCACAGGCTTTGGGTTTTGGGATTTGGCTATGGCGGGAAAAATGGTTTGAGAGAGACAGAGTGTGGGTTTGGGGTTTTGGCAAAATCGGCCCCTCAAAGTGTCTTGTTTGATTGCATACATGGTCCTTGTGTTTAAAACCTTTTGGGGACTTGGCAATTTCAGTCCCCAAGGGTTATATACACAATTGCAGTACACGTCCTTGGTGGTTAATAGTTTTAGGACTTGACAGAAATGGTCCTTGTGGTATATCTTTCCCATTTAGGCAGTTTGGCCCCTTGTCTTCTTTTTTCTCTTTTCCTCTTTAAATACAAGTTTAGGGTTTTAGCAATTTTAACCCTCAAACTTATATGTCTTGACTTGTTGACTTTTTGGCTTCGGGGTTGACTTGGGTTGACTTCTGTTGACTTTTGCTTGGACTTTGGCTTTGTCTTTCACAGTCTTTTCCATTCCGAGTCCGGTTTTGTCGTTTTGGCTTTGTTTTTCGTCCTTTTCTTAGTTATCCGTTCCTGCACAACACAATTAGCAAAACAAGCGTATATTTGGCATTTTAAGTCCGTTTTTGGTTATTTTAGCTCGTTTTTAAAGGTAAAAGGTATGTGTAATTAAGCACATACCAAGTGGCAGTACCACTTTTTATTCTAATCTTTCTCTTCCTAGTTATGAATCATTTTGCTTTGATATCGATCATCAAGAAGAGAAGAGTAGTGGCAGTACCAATTCTCATTCTGATCATTCTATTCTGGACTACGAAGCATTTTATTTTGATGACGATCATATTGAAGAGAAGAGTAGTGGCAGTACCACTACTCATTCTGATTTTTCTCTTCCTGAATATGATTCGTTTATCTTTGATCTTTCGATTGATCCGTTTCCTCATGCCGATAGGAGTGTTTCTCATCATGAGGAGTTCGCCGATGAACTCGCTCACATCATATCTCCATCGGAGTATGACCGTTTTTACTTTGATATTGAGATCGATCCAGAAGAGTTTACTAGAGTTTTGAAGGAAAATATATTTGATTTATCAACTAAGGGTTTAACGATTGTGACTCCTCTCTTTCTCAGGGATTTTCTGAGATTGACCTTCTAGTCTTATTTCTCTCTCGAAATGAAGACATAATTTCCGATCCTAGAATAATCATTATCAAAGGAGTCCAATCTGAGAGACTTTATATTCTTCTCCTGGATGATTTTTCTATTATCTCATTCGTCAGTGATTTTGTTCTCCTGACTGATCCTTCTGAGCTTGACACTTTTCTTTGATTTCTTTTTGGAAATGAAGACAAAGTTTTTGATCTTGGGATATTCTTTATTAATGGAGTTTTCTCTTTTACAAGAAAAACTCCACATCCTCTGAGTGATAATTTCTTGATCAACAAATGTCATACCTTTAGTAAATTTAATTGATGACCGAATCTTCGGTCAGTTTTCACCCCAAGGACAAAGAAATTCGAGGAGAGTCAAGCTAGAGAGTCGCACAAAAACAAGCGCTTCTCGGGAGGCAACCCGTGTCTGTTCTTCTTTCTATTTTCTTAATAAATAAGTGTGTGATTATATAGCCCTAGTGTGGGAGTGTTCTTCTTTATATGGTTTGTGGTTCCGTTTTTTCTTGTAGGATTCCAAAGATCGTGAAGACCCGTGCTTGTTTTCAATCCTCCAATCATCCGGTCTCCGATCATCTTCATGTTCATATCCTAGGTATCCTTAATCCTGATCATATATATATATATATATATATATATATATATATACTATATATCTATATATACTATATATATATATCTATCATTATATATATATATATATATATATATATATATATGATTTTACTTCCCCTTTCACACTTTGAATTTTTTGCATTTTCCTTTTTCGTTCGTAAGTGTGGGGGTAAAACAGGATATTTTTTAACATTGAGGCCAACTTTACATTCTAAGTGTGGGGGGGGGGGATTTCTATCGAAATGTGATCATACATGTGCCTTGCTGTTCCCTCGCAACCCCGTTTTGACAAAAAATTTAAATTTTTTATTGTTTTATTAGCTTAAAAAAATGATGAAAATATAAAAATATAGAAATAAGTAGGCCCGTAGAACTAGGTAGCTTTTGACTTGATCGAGTTATGCACTCTAGCTTTCCCCTTAGCTTTTGAGACTAAGCGTTTGCTAAACATTAAATTTGCCAAAGACCTGAAAAAATGATAGTGTTGAAGATAAGTAACTCTTCACAAACCGGGCTTCGTCATCTACTACAAGGTCTTAAGCTTTGAGGACAAAGCTCTTTTAACGGGTGGAGACTGTAACATTTCTCATTTTTCATGTCTTTGTACGACTATATTAATGATCACTATTTATTTTAGTCCGATACGCGTTTGTTTTTAATGTTTACTTTTAAGCTAAACCGCGTAGACTAGAAATAATCAATGAATGTAAACGGTCACCAAATAAATTAAGGTTTACATCAACCAAGTAAGGAATAATTATTTTGAGAATAATTATGTACTTTGCGTATTTTATTTTTATTGGTCACGTAAAAGGGTTACGTTTCGCGATAAAATACATTTGGACGCACCCCGGAAATACCTAGACTCAAACCAATACCCATATTAAATGCCTAGACACAAAAACTAACAAATGTCTTGCGTCAATATCACTTGGTTTCCGAAATTGAACAAGTAAACCCACAACAAATCGTCCCATGTAGATTTATTAACTAGCAAATCCCTATTCTTGATCTTTAAGTACATGTACATCCTTGTTCCATTAAATATGGGTACTAATGGTCTCCTAAAGGGCTATTACACCTTGGTTAATGACTTGCTTGGCTCCTTTGGGTGGTTAACCGCGACACATGCATATATGTACACAAATCTTTGAGATTTGCCTAATCTAACTCAATCTTGTACATCACCTAGGTAATTAAAACATGTACTAAGGTGGTTTAACCTAAAACCATGAGTGATCAACTAAAACCCCTCAAAACCGCCCTCTAGGACACGATTCGGTTTGGGTGTGGACTAGAAAAGTTAACTAGACTTCCTACCTATAAATATTCATGTGCACTTACCATTTGACACTCTTGTTAACTCACACACACCTCAAACTCTCCCTTCTCTTGTTCGGGTTACAACCCGCAGCCAAACACACTCACCTTGCTTCATTCGAACCAATATACACTAGAAGGAAAACACGAGCATAAGGAGTGTGGGTTTATAAGCTTTGGAAACCCTATTCGTACACGTTTGGGTGTATAAGAGTCGGGTTGCCTCATCAATCCACGACTAGGAACTCTTGGACCATTGTAAGTCTCGAATTTAGCTTTAAATACCTTATGCCATCTATTTTTCTACTCGTGTTTAGTTAGGAGGGTCTCGTTTAGTTGTACGTAACATGAAAGGGGTACATGAACATGCATGGTACGTCCCACGCATGGTTCATGTACGTATAAAGTCGGGTAACACTTGTGTTGCGCAAGAAAACGAATAAAACGCATGTACGAGATGGCTAACGACGATCTAGGGCTTAATTACTTCGCTTACATGGGTACTTGAACATTAACATGAACACAAACCCTTCTACACGAACGTATGTAAATATTATACGTAAACTATAGTTGTAATCACGACATGGGGGTGTGGAAACATATATCCGACGTTAATAAACGATTGCATGTCACGGGTCACGATTAGAAAATGTTAAACACGTTGTTTTAGTGCTAGACAATTTAACGAAACCATACAAGATACTAATAAACCTTTCGGACCCAATTAAACCCAACCAAAAAGGCTAACACCCCTAACGGGCCTCTATCGAGCCCAACAAGGCCCAACGAGAGCTTATTAATAAGCCGCGGCTTATTAATAAGCCACTCGGGCTTAATCATAATTGGAAATACTCTTTTTGCTTCACATAGGGCTCCCGCCTTATTTAGAAACCCAACCTAACCCTTAAAGGGCTTACTAGCCCAGTTGCGGGCCCAACGTGAGCCACAAGCTCACGATAAGCTTTAACAGCTTATCGGTAAAAATTTACACAGCTCATACAAGTTAAAAGGGCTTAATAGACCCAAATAATGTTAATGGGCTAAGCCCTAACCCCTAGAACCCATTCGGGTTACTATCGGGCCTAATAGGCCCAACAGTGGGCTTATTAGCTTATCGAATAAGCTAAATAAGCAACCCGACCTCCAAAGTGCTTATTAGACCTAAATGAGCTTAACGGACCCTAATGGACCCAACAAGACCCTTTAAAAACCTTACCGGGCCTTAACAGGCCCAAAACCGGCCCAACAGTAATGCTTATTAGCTTATTGACTTATTTGGGATAAGCTGAAAAAGAAAACAGTTTGTTCGACTGAATACAAGTTGGAAATGAACTAGGACAAGTCTAAAAACTCTAAACACTCTTATCGGGTTAAGTTATTGGGCCCGTAAGCCCAATAAGCTCGAAATAAGCTCCAATAAGCTCCCCGAGCTTATTTTGAGCTTATCAGACTCTACTGACCTTATTGGACCCTTTTCGACTTAATAAAACCATTTCGGACCTTTAGAACCCTTATTGGACCTTAATGGGCCCGATAAGGCCATTAAGCTTAATAATGTTAGAGCTTATACTTAAGCTATAACGGTTTTACGGATGATTGGGACAACAATATTAACATAATGCCACTTGTTGACAAATATTTGGGGTTAAAATGGAATTTTCATAAGTCGAGGGACTAAGAATGTAAATTTCGAAACATAAGGGGGTTAGTTTTGTCACTTTCGAATTTCAATAACCCCAGGGACTATTCTTGCAATATTCTGAAACTTAAGGAATTAAGTGTACAAAACTTTATAAACCTAACTATCTTTTTGTAACTTATGGGGACTAATTGTGTCATTTCCGAAAACTAAAGTGTTTAAAATTAAAAGTATATATTTATATAACCTAGGGCGGCTTAAAGATGGTCGAATATCTAGGTACTTAAGGGTTAGAACAAAAGTGATGGGATGATCACTTAACACGTCGGTCGAAACATTAAGATGTGTCGGACATCGAACGGATTTAATAACAGTTAAATAAATACATGTTTATTTATTACAATGATTCAGATCTCTCGAGAAACCATTGAAATGATAAAGGCAAATGTTTTGTGTGTCACCACACAGTGATTAACGTTATATATAATGTACTTAAAATATGGGATTTAGTTTATACATAGAGTCTTTAGATTTTTGTGTAAATCTTAAGACTTGACCGTACTTACTTTAGGTACTTAACGGTGTGATCACACTACCTACTTGGATACTGTTATCTTTCAGGAGAACTAACGGCTAAGGTGAGTTCATAGTCCCATGCTTTACAATTATTTAAATGATTTACATCATTGGGGTGGAAATTGCTTTGTTTACAAACTGGAAAGTTACGGACATCTTATACCGTGTTTACGTGTTTAGCCTAAAGTTACCAGATACCCATTATGGTCCATGAATTTACATGAATGTTATTGCATTGATGTAGATTGGGAATTACATTGTGTGGGCGCGACATTGTTGGATAGATCTATTAGGGATTGACAATCCCCGTTGGGTGACTAGACTACACTGGGAACGGAATCGAATACCATGTCGTATCTGGGATGTTGCAGGTTAGACATACATTACCACGGACACCTGTTGGCAAATTTATATTTGCATTCATACATGTCTAGCTTCGGTGTCATGAGCTTAGGGAAACGTAAATTACTTTTTATGATGTTTGCATTTGTTGCTTAATCATGCACTCGGAAATCTTGCGGTCCTACAATTGATTTACATAAACCTATGAATTCACCAACATTATGTTGACGTTTTAAGCATGTTTTTCAGGTCAATAAGGCACGAGGTGCAATGATACATTGGGAGTCATAATTGAAGAGTCAACACTTAAGATTTGGGGTCTTATTACACTTTGGGGACAATTGTTATAAACCAAAATCTTTATCTATTTTGTTGAACCATTTGAAGCCATGAGCTTATGTAACAAACAAGTATTTTGTTAATCCAATGTATCTTTTTCAAACGACACGTTTAGTAGTCGTTCTCTGATCTTGTGCTATTGACCCAATAATGTAACGCCTTCGGATATTCAACATTCTGCTGCATACTCAGATTCGAGGGTGTTACACAGCTTAATAAATGTTATATAATTGTTAAATAAATAAAGTTACGTTGGTTTTTGCGATTCTTAATTTAAATCCCTTCGTAGAGATTCCTTCTGGTGAATGTATGGTACACATCGAGGTTCTGTCAGTGTTGTGGGGAAATAGACTCCTGGACCATGGTCGGCTCACATACCGATGTGGCAGTTGTTAAAATACCACAGGACTTAAAATTTGGCTATAAATAAAAATATAATAATAAACTAAAGCCGAAATAAGACCACTGTACCATGGTCGGCTCGCATACCGATGTGGCAATAGTTTAAAGGGTGGAGGTAATAATAATAATAAGAACTGTGGGCTGATAAAATATTACTGGACCATGGTCGGCTCGCATACCGATGTGGCAGTTTTCAAAAGAAGGCCCATAGTAAGAATAATAAATCCGAGACTGATAAAAGTTTATTGGACCATGGTCGACTCGCATACCGATGTGGCAGTTTTAAAAAAGGTCGAGGATCTCCTGGTCTAAATAATACTCCTGGACCATGGTCGGCTCGCATACTGATGTGGTAGTTGTTTAAAGGACCGAGGGATAATAATGTTGTAATAATAATAATAATAATAATAAAGCCAAATTTTGACTCCGGGGTTATCTAAATAAAGCCTCCGCCTCTGGACTCGTAGTTGAGTTATTTTAGATGAAATAAAAAAGATAACCCCTAAATCATGCGAATTTAGAACCTTAATGTGGACCTTATTCTAACCATATCGTCTCTTTGGGAAATGACTTCAAACTAATTATGGTCTAAACCAGGAACCTTTATGATAATAAGGACATAATTTATTTGTCACCAATAATAATAATAAAATCCTTAGAGGAAATTAGAAATAAGGGAGCAAAAAGTAGCTACGTTTACACAATTAACATTTATGAGTAGTGTTAGCATGTAAGCTTATATTTGACTATGATTTCGTTTAATCTTGGTTTGAGGATCGTGAAAAATCAAGGATGACGAACTCCCGTTCTTAAAGCCTTTTAAATAATGTTATTTAATTTTTATCTTAGTTTTTATCTATTATTGAATAAGTGGTTAAAACGTGGGCGTTTTCGAAATAAATGATTTTTGAACCTTTTAATGGACATTTTCTATTCTTGTTTGATGTGAGGGGTCATAAGTTAAAAGGGGTTTGGATTATTTATTTTCGGGCGTGTTTTATAAACATTGCGTGCGAGACCAGCAATGGCTAAGTGTGGGGGAATTTGATGTGTGATAAAACACACATCATTTATACCCCAAAAAACAATATAAAACGGACTAAAAATACTAAAATATGGAAAAATATATTGCAAATATGTTGTTTTGTGTTTTTATGTCTTGCATGTCCTAAGGATTAAAAACAAAGCAAAAAACAAGTATTTTCGGGTTCATTTCGATAAAGAGTGATTATTATTCAATGTCGAGATGAAATCGGAAAAATTCCCTGAGCACGCCATTGAAAAGAGCTCGGAATCACGAGTCCGACGGTGCCTTTATTTTTTATTGGGCCGACTCGTTACCCTTTACTATGGGCCGGGCCGACCCATACTATTTAAAAGACTCAAGATAGTATTGTTACGCCCAACTACAAGTGAACCTGGCCCAGTTATGCAATTGCAAGATTTGGCCCAACTGATTGAAAGTTATTCATGTGAAGCCATAAAATGAAATGAAATGGAATTTTGAGATGGAAAACTAGCAAGTGAAATCCACTCTCTCTAATTAATTAAAAGTGGAGCTTGAAGCTCTCCGCCCTCACCCCACTAACATGATCTTGACAAATCAAACAAAGACACGTGGCATCTCCTTTTGGTTCTCAAATTGTTATAATTTTGAAGGCAGTTACGAGAATGCGTCTATTAAACGCATGAGGTATCAGACCTCGTGATTGGCTGAGTACAAAAATGACGATCGTACCCTTCGATCTAGGACTCTTATTGGCTGGCTACATGAGTAGACTATTCTACCCTCCACACTTTTGGGTTATAAATGAGACGCATAGCAGGCATTTGAAGGGAGTGAGTCTTTAGTAGTTTTTACTCTCAATTTTTGTAGTATAGTTTTTTTAGCTTATTTTGTTTTAAGTCAAATTTTGTAAAAGTTTGCTTTAGCTTATTTCACTAGCTTATTTTAGATTTGTAAACAACTTATTGTCATCATGGGTTAGTTAATGAAAGTGCTTATTACTTTTCTACTTTTCTCTTCACTTTCGTTTTGCTTATTTCATTTTGCTTATTTCCTTTGTTAAGCTAGATTCGAAAAGTGAAATAAGGTGCAACGAGTCTTTGAACTCAGCTTATTTATTAAGCTTGTGACACCTTAATATTTTCGAAAGCTTATATGGTAGGAAAGTGCTTATTTCATTCGAAAGTTTTCTCAAAATAGTTTTAAAAATGCAAAGTTTGATTTAATCGTGTTATCTAGTGTAGATTTCATCTCCTAGTGCTTATTCGGTTATCAAAGTGTTTTAGAAGTGCTTATTGTTTTGACTTGTGATTATTTTGCTTAGATATCATCTTGTTTAATAAATCTCATCTATTTTAAAAAAAAGAAAGGGTTTTAAGAAGTTTTATAAGTGGCTTAATGTTTTAGCTTATAAAAAAGTACTAGTAGGGTTCGGTATTAGTTAAGCTAATTAGTTAAAATATACCAGTTTCAATTTGCTTATCTCTTAAAATACTTAAAAGATCAAGTTGAATATCTATTTTGGCTACTGATTCATAATATTTTGCATTAGCTCATTGTTTTGGCCCATTTGCTCTCGTCACATTTTGTATTGAGTCAGTAGCTTGTCTTTTGTGATTAGTAATTTTGAAAATGAAATTTTCATTGTTAAGCCCAATCTGTCTTGGCCCATTTTGTCCATAAGTTTTGTTTAGGAGTTTTTAGAATGAAATTTATGATATAGTTATGCTCACTGTTGAATTTGTTTACTTTTTCTTGTCTTGTTTTTGGTACCGGTCAACTCATGAGGCGTGGAGCTTAAGGGTTTAATAAGCTAGATATAATTTTTCTATTTTCTTTAGCTTATTAAATCGGGTGTTATCGTTTATTTGTGGCTCGTCAATTTGGTTCTATTTTTTCTCCCCTTTCAATTTATTAGTGTAGATTTAGTATAATATGTTTAGATTTGTTTTATTGATCATTATGCGTAGCAAGTAGTTTATTTGTGCTTGCTAAGTGATATTGTGAATTGGGAATTAAGTGTGGATTTGAAAAAGGTTTAGTTGATTAATAATTCTTGATTATTTAGATTTGTACTTTGAATGTTTTGAAGGGCAAAATCCAAAAAAATAGTCAAACGACACATCTAGTAATTAATATTTTTTTAAGAGATTTTTGTCAAAATAAACCAACGTTGTGAGATAATTATGTTTTCTAAGGAAGTTAATTCGTTAAGTAAAACTTTATTTCACACTTGAGGTACTTTTTACATCACTTAGCAAGCATCTTCGTCTTATATCTCTTTTATATCTTTTTAGCTTAATCCTAGTAGTATAATTGTTAGTATAATTTTTACATCTTTTATTAGTATAATCTTGAATATTAAAAGTCGTTTTCAAAAACCAAAACCAAAAATTAAAAGATATTCAAGCATTAAAATTTCAAACATAAACGTGATTTTCAATTCAATTCTCGTTGGGATTACGACATCCGGTAGATTAACTATTACTTGTCCTTAAGTAATTTTTACATCTAACGGGAATATTTTTACCAACACGTTTACGACGAATCGTTGTCCTATAGCAAAGATATTACATTCAGCAATCAATTGTACCTCAACCATTGGCTCTTCGTCATATGCGGGTTTGATATCTGCATCATCGGCATCTGTATCATTCCCTGACCTGCTGGTGTCATCTTGCACTTTTGATTCTGTTCCATTGCTTTCCATGACAACCAAACCATTATCCACTGCTTTACCCGTATCAATCTTACTCTCTTGCGTATACATCTGTCTTTTATTCACCCTTCGATCATACTGTCTTTAATGACGTGTTCTTTTAGCAACAGACTTCTTAACATTACCCATGTGTTGGAGTAGTGTATCTCTGAAGTGTTTAACCTCGATTCTAGTGTATTCAACAAAGTACTTGTCTGTCATTTGACTATCATAATCTAAAGTAAACTTTGAATCGATGAATTTCTGAAACTGTTTGTTGATCACCCAAAAGGCTGCCATGGATCCATCTTCTTGAAATTCATCTTTGTCAGGTTGCTTTTGTAGTTGATCTACGTTGAGAATCATCATACTTGTGAAAGTATCAGCATCTTGACCAAAGAGTGACATGAATGCCTGTTTTAATCCATGTTCGATGCGAGTGCCTTTTAAGTCATCTTTAGAAAGAACTTAAAGGTGTGAATAAAGAGATTTAAAATATGCCATGCATCGTTCTTTTACTTTTGACATCTTGTATTTAATTGCATGCACATCTTTTGTTGCAGAATCCAAGCTGCTTTCTTTTACTGATTTGCTGAATGCAGTCTCTGAATTAGTGTCTTCTTTCTCAGAACAAGTGTTTTGTATGACAACTAAATTAACTTTCAATGAATCAATATTCAATGCTTGGATTGGATTTGAATGATCTTCTTGTGTCTGCATCAACTTCTTTTGTTTCAACAAATGTGGAGTCCGTTTTCGATGAAGAATTATCTCAAACATGTATTTCTCAATGGAATCTATGTTACAGATCATTGCATCTTTGAAGGATTGAGCATTAAATCTTTTATATTTCTGCATACGCTCTTTGAATTATGAATTGAAAGCATTTTCAAACGTTGTTATGAGTTTTGTCAAAATAGTCTTGCAATCAGTCTGAGAAATTATTTCTTTGGTAAGATGTTGTTCTAGTAAATCCAAGTCTTGAGCGAATGTTCTTTTGAAGATAGGTATGGTACCAAAATCTTGTAAAGTATTTGTGAGAAACATAAATTGTGACTGAATTGCTCTAAGACTTTTTATTCATCGTTCTTTTGAAAGTTGTGTCTTCTCTTGAACTTTAGAAGTTGAACACAAAGAAACTGTGTCATTGTAAAGAACACTTGATGTTTGAGTTGGCAAATTGGTATTGGTATTTGACATTTTTATGAAGTTGTGAATGCATATCGGATCTTAAGTGTTATGAAGTGTTGATTGGATTGTGGTTTTGAATTCAATTAACTTCCACGGGATTTTACAACTCTATGATTAAAATCGAGAAGAGAAATAATTACTTGTCGGGATTTTACAAAATCAATAGAAAAACCATGAAAGTAGATTTGATTTGAAGTTAAGGTTTGATGTTTGATTAGTTAATTAACGTTTTAAGTCCAAAGTTTACGGTTAATTATAGTCCAAAGTCCAATAAGGAAAAGTTCGAAAAATTCTAAGTGTTAAAACAGTTGGTAAACCGCTGGACAATTAGCTCAAACCACTGCTTTAATAAACTCCAAACCACTAGCAAAAATAAACCAAACCGCTGCGAGTATTAACTACTCAAACCACTAGCAGTTGTAACTTTCTCAAACCGCTAGTTCAGTAAACCGCTACCTGTTTTAATTTTCCAAACCGCTACCTGTTTTAATTTGCCAAATCGCTACCATTTTCCAAACTGTTACCTTTTTCCAAACCGCTACCAGTTTAAATTTTGTCAAACCGCTAACTGTTGCCAAACCGCTGCCTAAGGACTTTTACCAAACCGCTGGCAAAATAAAATTTGGGCAGAGTGACGTTTGATTTTGACCTTAGAAAAATTTCTTCGTTTGTCCCTGTTCAAACCACCACTTGAGATGACAAACCGCCACTTGGCAAAAAGAATCAAACCGCTACCTATTGAATATATCAAACTACCACAATTTTGGGACCACTACCTTAAACCACTGCTTGTACCCTTTTTTTTCTAGTTCAAATTTTGCAAAGAAACAAAAATGGGCACACTTGGTTTGTTTTAACCTCTACTACAAACAAAAAACTAGTACTTCCTTTGTTCTTACCCTTAATCAAACCGCCAGAAAGAACAATGAACATAGAATAAGCACTTTTACACAAAATAAGCCACGAATATTAGAGGAATACGCTAGGAAATAATCTGGTGAAAGCTACCTGTTTTAATTTGCCAAATCGCTACCATTTGCCAAACCGCTACCTTTTGCCAAACCGCTACCAGTTTAAATTTTGTCAAACCGCTAACTGTTGCCAAACCGCTGCCTAAGGACTTTTACCAAACCGCTGGCAAAATAAAATTTGGGCAGAGTGACGTTTGATTTTGACCTTAGAAAAATTTCTTCGTTTGTCCCTGTTCAAACCACCACTTAAGATGACAAACCGCCACTTGGCAAAAAGAATCAAACCGCTACCTATTGAATATATCAAACCGCCACAATCTTGGGACCACTACCTCAAACCGCTGCTTGTACCCTTTTTTTTCTAGTTTGACTTTTGCAAAGAAACAAAAACGGGTACACTTGGTTTGTTTTAACCTCTACTACAAACAAAAAACTAGTACTTCCTTTGTTCTTACCCTTAATCAAACCGCCAGAAAGAACAATGAACTTAGAATAAGCACTTTTACACAAAATAAGCCATGAATATTAGAGGAATACGCTAGGAAATAATCTGGTGAAAGCCACTAACACTTAGCTAAGCTATACGAATATTACTAAACCAAAACCATAGCATAACAAAGATTCTAAGTACGAAATAATCTAAATTCATGAGCTTGTAGAAGGATTAAGCCATAAACTAAGCTTATGGGATGAAAAAGATAAGAACTAGTAGCTTTGTAATCTAAATAAGCTAAAACAAAGACAAACCGTGTGCTTAAGATACAAAATAAGCCACAAATTTAATAAAAAACCCATGAAATCAAACAATACACACCCCTTGGCGATTGATACCACAAGTTATCCCACTAGTAATCCATACACAACAATAATAAGCACACTAATAAGCTACAATAAGCCAAAATAAATAAGAAGAAAAAGAGAGGAAATGGAATGGTAGAATATTAAATTAGAAGAGAGAGTTTGGTGAGTTACACATACAACAAATGGCAACCAACACCCTCTCCATGTGTGGATATAGTTTCTTTTATACCCTTAGCCTTTTACTTGGCACATGGGCTTTCTTAGTGGGCCGGGCTTGTCTTAACTTGGGCTTTGAGCCCTGTACATGGACAATATTAGATTACATTCCAAGCCCGTTAATACCCGACTAGCCGATTACTTAACAAGACCTAATTTGACTTTATAAGACCGATAACATTCTTGTTTTGACTTAATAAAATTAAGGCTAACAATCTCCCCTAATGTTGAGGTCTTCTTTGATCTCCCCAACGTTGATGATATGACGTTTGAGCTTCACCTTCTTTTGGTCTTGTCTTGGTCTTTTCTTGTTTGTAATGGCTTTGTTCATTCATGCTTCGTGATCTTGATCTTGAGCCTTCGTCTTTTGACTTTGAGTTCTTGAGATCTTTAATCTTGCATCATCTCCTTGACTTGAATCATCTTGATTTTACTTTCTCGAGCATGGCTTAGAGCATGCTGTCTCTTCTTATCACCAAGCAAATCCAGGGGAGTAATCCGTTCCATTTCTAACCCTTCCTATTTAAATTTTATATGCTTATGTTTGACTCAAGTGGGGGGAAGGGATTAGAAATAAACACCCAGTTGATTATACTTGCCTTTATTTTTCTAGTTTATTTTGAAAAATGTTTCATTACTAAAATTTTGACATGTTTTTCATTACTTAACTAGTTAAAACTTTACTGAGCACACCTACCTTATAATTCCATTTTGTGAGGATAAGCCTTTCTGTTTTCCCCTTATACATAAATTCAATAAAAATGAGTGTGTCGGTGGCTGTAGTAGACTTTAGAACTTGGCTTGATATATCTTTTCGAGACCACAATAATGAGCATTGCACCTAGTGTAATTGGTGTAGCTGTGATAAAAGGCAATTTTAGGATTAACCCCAAATAGCCCATCCATGTTATGTTTGTGTATATTGTCTTTTCATACTGATTAGTCAACCCCCTTCTTAAACCCCTTGGTAGCACTCATCTTTAGTGCAAGATACCCCTAGTACAACCTGTTGAGCCTTTCCTTTCATTTTGTAACCCAATATATGTTGTTTCATTACACCTATCGCCTTAGCCTACCCTGTAGTTTCTTAGTCCATGATCGGGGAGTTGCTGGTTAATTTTGGGTTTCACTGGTGAAAGTTGCGAGTTAGGATAGAGGGTATTTGAAGAAAAGACGAGTTTTAAAGACAGTTGATCTCAAGTGGGGGGACACTCATGTATATATGTGTCTGTATTGTGATTTATTGTATCC
Organism: Tanacetum coccineum; assembly: GCA_026074375.1. Classification (NCBI taxonomy): domain Eukaryota; kingdom Viridiplantae; phylum Streptophyta; class Magnoliopsida; order Asterales; family Asteraceae; genus Tanacetum; species Tanacetum coccineum. The sequence goes on from BQNB010130342.1 coordinate 16,246, forward strand.
TTGTCTTGCATCAAAAAAAGAGAAAGAATAAAGAATGTAATCAAGTGTTTATTAGCTGATCATCGTTTCAGCTTATATGTCGTATTGTGGTAGAATTTCTGCCTTGTCCAGCTGGCGATGATTCCATCTTTATTAATGGGTAGTTCATATAAACCCGCACATTTCTATCTCTCCTTTCTATTATAAGTCTATTTATACAATGAGGGCATTGTACAACTCAAGTGGGAGAGAAGGGAGATAGAAATGAGGTATTTTGTGAGATTATGTGCTAATTTGGCCTAAATTTTCAAAAAAATTTAGAACATAATTTTTGTTCATTAATGATGAAGACCGAGTTAATGCGTCTTTCTTGCCTAAGTTATGGAGATTATAAGGCATATCACTATATTTCATACGCATTAACTCGTGTATAGTGATGACCCCTTGACTCTTGACCCTCATTTTTACCTTATGGGATTTGAATGCGACCAGTGACGGGGATATTATGGACTTAGGAAACTATTTGTTTTGTGTTTTTACTTAACACCCATTAAATGTGTATACCATGTCTTTTTCCTGCCGTATATTATTCTCTTAGAGGATGATTCACCCCGTAAGCCTTTGGGTTGCGTAAACCCATTTGCCTTTTTGAATAGTTGCATCTAGACTCTAGTGGTGAAGCTTAGTATCCTAGCCAAACTTATTATAAAATACTCGCCATAACTGAGCAGTTGAGTGATCACTAAAAATGGAACATATAGATTAGTGAGAGTATGAGTGTGATCCATTTTTCCTTTCATGAGGTGCTCGGTTTAGAATTTTCTAGCATAAGTGATTTTTAAATTCATATCTTCTTTAAAAACCTAGGGAGGTATCTTTTTGAGAATTATTTAAAAAAGGGTTCTACTTGAGGGCAAGTAGAAGTCAAGTGGGGGGATATTTGATAACATAAAATACTTAATACTTTTTATATCAAATTGCAACGTCTATTGCATTGATTTATATCGTTTTGGTACTTAATTCGTTAATATTTTGTATTTTAGGTAATTTGGGCAATGAAACGGAAAAGATGCGGAAAAACGACTTTTTATATCAAAATCCGCATTATTCATGTGTTATGGCGTAATTGACACATTGGTTACGCCGTAACGTTGCTAACGAAGAGATTACGGCGTAAACGTCTTTGGGTTACGCCGTAATCAGTTATTTATCATGACGATTTGGAAGCTTTAAAGACAATCATTTATTTAATACGAAGATTCGGTGCTGACGAGGCTTTACGGCGTAACATCAAATATAGTTACGCCGTAACCTTTTATTATGGAAATTATATTGTTGCCGACTAAGGGTTACGACACAACGTGATTCTTCATTACGCTGTAACCAACATTATCTCATAATAAAGGAAAGCCGCGTCAGGAGTCTTACGGCGCAACCGTGTACTGGGTTACGCCGTAAAAAGGACTCATCACAGGGACTAAAGGGGTACAAATGATACGAAGTTTCATTAAAAATTACAAATTCATTATAAAGACGTTGGGAATTATATTTGAGTTGATAAGACAAAATATATGAAAGATAAAGAACTTAAAAGACAAAGGATGAATTTTTCAAAAGATGGAAGATTTTGAAGATATTAGAAGATCTCCTTAAGAAGATAAAATATATAGAAGATAATATTAAATGTTAGGAAGATATTATTTGTTCTTATCTTTTGTAAAGCCTAATGTCTCCAATATATAAAGAGACATAGGCGTGTACTTTTCTGTGTGGGTCAAGATGTAAACACCAGGAAAGTGTTGTGTGTGTTCTAGGCATCAAGTCTTATTGTAGACGCCTAGAGTTGGTTGTGTTTTAGCCCCAAGATCTATGTTTCATTGATCCTGTTAGATTAGGTAACCGTTCTATAGTTGATCGTGTAGAATTGGGGCTTGTTGTAGTCATTGTATCAACAAAGATAATGATGAAAAACCTTGTTAGAATAACTTTTATTTGTTCTTATTCCGCTGCATGTTATTATCATTGTTATTCATCCTAGATAAGGTATAAACTACCTCGAGCTATAAACAATCCAAGAACTATCATGTGTTTTAGTTCTATCAAGTGGTATCAGAGCTTTTGCTTTGAGAAACTTTGATCTAGAAGTTATGGAATTTGAATCTGCACATAGTAATACTATTGCTAAGTTACCCATACTCAAACTAGGTGAGTATGAGATGTGGGTGATAAGAATCAAGCAGTACTTCCAGGTACAAGACTATGCTCTATGGGAGGTCATAAAGAATGGTAACTCATGGGTATCTGTACCATAAACAGCACAAGAGAATGGTACTTTAGTTACAAAGATGTCAGTACATGTAACTGCTGAAGAAAAGACCAACAAGAAGAATGATGTGAAGGTTAGAAGCTTGCTACTCATGGCTCTTCCCAATGAACATCAACTTACTTTCAGTCAGTACACTAATGCTAAAACAATGTTTGCTGCTATCGAAACTCGATTTGGAGGTAATGAAGCCTCTATCTTTAACATGCTCCAGAAGATTGTTAGTAGGCTTGCAATTTTGGGTGTAGTCATCACTGAAGAAGACTTAAATTTAAATTTTTTTGACAAGCTTTCCCCCTGAGTGGAATACTCATGTTGTAGTCTGGATGAATAAGGGTAAAATTGAAACAATGAGCATCGATGATTTGTACAACAACTTCAAAATTGTTGAACAAAGTGTAAAGAAATCTG
>BQNB010130343.1:0-11425 GCA_026074375.1 Tanacetum coccineum
CGTAGAATTACTAAAGGCATGAAAGCCTTTTAGTTTTGATACATATACACCTCACCAAGGAAGGTGAGGTGGGTTGGTCTCATTTGTGTTTGTGCAAGTAAATCAACCTCCATCTTTTATTCTCTCCCTACTTTCTCTTTCTTGTTTCTCTCTCTACAATTCTTATCATCTCCTATTGTGATGCCTGCTGCTAGATCACAAAGCACGACAAATGGTAGCAAACCAAAACCTAGGATCAATAACCAAAAGTCTAGGAATTGGCCTGCATCTAAGAGTAGTTACGTCACGACAAAGACTGTGCCCATAGCAGAACACTCTAGGAATTCTAGAAGTTTTTCTGACTCCAAACATTTTGTTTTACTCAACATTGTCAGAAATGTTTCTTTTAATACAAATTCAGATTCTTGTGTAACAAAATTCATGAATGAAGTCAACTTACTGCAAAGTTCCATCCATAAGACAACAACGAATACTAAACCCTTTGAGGAGCATAACAAGTTGCGTTGCAAAGCAACCACAAAGAAAAGAATCCCCAAAAAGAGCATAGGAATTCATTCAATAAGCTGACTTCCGTTGTGCATGAAAAAACATTGACGCATAGATCTAGTTGTCATAAGGGAGGACGATGACCGCACGGTGGTAAAGATTTTTCAAGACAACATGGGTCTTGAGGTGAGTTCCTACGTGAAAAGATATACACATCTAGCGTCAACCAAGGTTGACAGTAGAACCTCTTGAAATTGTACAAATGACGATATCAACTAACCATATGAATGCAAGGAAATTCTTGATGTCAGTGCCGGTAAACTTACACATACTCTGCGAGGATATATCTTTTAATCCTATAAAGAAGGACTCCGAGTTTGGTTGCTGAAAAAAGACTGATATCTCTGTCAAAACCAGGGCTTCAAGGAATTTTCAGTACTGATGAATAAGCACAATGACTCTGATCAAAACATTATCAGAACTCGGATTCACACCACAACGAATTAACTGCCAAGTTCAAAGCTGGTATTCCCAAAGTTGTTCCTGGCCAGCAGACAATACAACTACACACGATAAAGTCAGTTGGAATTACTATTTTCACCATCACATAGACAATGCTGAGGTCAACATGGTGAAAATATTTTTTAAAAACAAATACAAAAATATTAAAATTTCAAAAAGAAAAATACAAAAATATAAAATTTTCAAAATGGAGGGAAGCATACAAAATGCAAAAACAAAAAATGTTTCAAAAAAAATATTCATCTCGACAAGTCGTCTTTATAGAATCGATACAACGATTTACCTACCTAGAAATGTTGAAAAACATCGACACGGGCTGTAAATGAAGTATTCGAAGCATAAGTTTCAAAGTTTTCAAGACCTTTCAATCTAAATTTTCTAGATGACTAAGTAATCACTCTCAAGACTGGCAACTCGGACCCGAACGACAAAGGAGAGTGTACCATAGTGCGCTTATCCTTCGCGTTAGAAGAGAAGTCTTCCTAAATATTAGATATTACAAAAGTTGAACACGAATAGCCAACAATTATCAAGAAATCTCCAATGACGATTCAAAATCTTTCAAAATTTGTGTTCAACACTCCATCGACCTCAAACGAGTTGTGATTTTTAACAAGACAGATATTCTAGCCATTTTTGTGTCATTTTTAAACGATTCAATGTTTGAGGGGGGAGATTTCTGAAAAAACAGATGTGTTTAATGATTGTTTGGAAAACATCAATACATACAATTACTTACGTGTATATTCAACACAATATAAAAGGTCTTAATAACGGCATCTAATGAAGTAAAAATGACTATAAGATAGATTGATTTGTTATACTTGATTGAGGTGGTGAGCAAATATTTTTCAGAATTCTTATCACTGGATAAATGCTAATCTTATAAAATTGGTGTGCTCCAACAATGCAAACCCGTCAAGTTTTATGATTCATATATTACAACATGGGTATCCATTGTTTTTATGGTGTCAAAGCATATGTAGAAATTGAGGGGAGCAAGTTAATGTTCCATGTAAGTTCTCATTGCTAATTAAAAGTTTTACCATGGTAATTGAAGAACAAATTTTAATCAACAAATTCTTTCTAAAAACTAGAGTGAATTAGATTAGTTTAACGATAAGGGGAGAAATATAATTATAAAATGTGATCTGGAAAATAATAAGTTATCCTTATCGAGACTCAAAAGTTGCATTTAAACTGCATTGAAAAAGTTTTTATTGTACGACTCATACCCTACAGCAACATTATCTTACACGTACGATTCTGAAAGTCATAAGTGTGGTAAGGTTGAGGTATTTTTCCTAGATCCAACCAGAACCGAAGGGATCACCTAAAAGAATGCCGACTGAAGATTGAGCGTAGACACGAAGCATTCACAACAAGGTGTTAGTTAAGACATCTTGTTAAGCATTGATGAGGGGTATTGAAGAATTAAAAAGAAATGTATGGGTATAAAGGAGTTTAAAGAAAGTAGCCTGCCATACAGACTTATGCAGAATCTCCGTGGGTCCAATACATAATCAATGGGTTTTCTCAGCAGAAGATTGAACTCTTGAGGTTATGAAGAGACGGACATCGAATGGACGCCAGTGATGCAATGCACAACCCTTCCCAGCCATTAGTGGTTTCTCTCAACAGAACTTATCTCTTGTCACGGAATACACACAACTATGGTCTATTGACGTTTTTTTCTCCCTCCCGAGCGTGTGTAGTTGTAATGATTTGACGTAGTGGTGCAGTTATGCTCCAGCCTCTGCGGGAATATCTATAAACCAAAGCACACTAATCGAGTCTAGAGCCCAAAGACATCCTCAAAATAAAGCCTCATAAGGACACATTCCATTACTGAATCACTTGTTGAACACCATAAGTATTTTCACAAGCAGTTAACAAGAGTACCTACGCATTAATCCTTGTGAATTGTGCACAGAACATCCGAAGTGATACTGTATGTAACTCACAGATGGAAGATAGAAATCCTGCTAGAGCCAACATCAAACAGCTTCTTGGTTAGTGACTTTCGAGATTTCAATATGAATCAAACTTGTTGTCAACTGGGAAAGAAACATGATGTAATTCAAGTGTGGAATCAAACTTGTTCTAGTAATATGAATCATGACGTGCTTAATTAGAAATATAGTAACCTATCTGATTCCCTCTTACCGTGTTGTCTGCTTTGCGACGACTCCGGTAATGAATACACCTCGCAAACGATGGGTAAATCTAATAAATACTGTGTATATAATATCCTACGCTTTATAAGGCCTGGAAACCCAGTCAAGGAAGATGTACTTTGAATCTCGCCTGATCACAGAGTACAATATTTACGTACTGTAAAAACGGTCCTACGGAACCGGAGGGTTAGATCTAACCGAAATCCGGACGAATTGACAAGAGCCAAATTATCGTCCACACCAGCTCTTATTGCTAACTGTTTAATTTTAGGATACAGTAAAGATGGAGATTGTGATGGCCTTATTCCACTGATGTCACGGTACGGATTCATTACCACAGTGCTCATGCTCAACTACAAAGACATTACTAAAGACAATGAGATTCAAGAAGTCATGAAGAGCTCAAGAATTGAAGACAAAGAACTTACAGCACAAAGCGTCTGATATACAAGATTCTTTATTTCAAGAGAATAACAATGCAATCAAAGGGGAGATTGGTGAGTTGGACAAGCTATAGCAAGATGATGTCAAAGTATGAGCATGGTTGGACAAGACACGAAGATCGCAATGTGGCAAAGACTATGATCAAGACCGTAGGATACAGATTTAAAGTATCTCGACTGCGAAGACGGAAGTCAGATAGATATATGGACAAGGCTAAAGATTACAAGATCACAAAGCATGAAGGAACAAGCCCCACAACATTGACAATGACAAAGATCAAAAGAACGTTAACGACAAAAGCGATCTCATTGACGTCTCACTAGGAGAGTGTCCCACGAATGAACTCACTTCGGGGGAGATCTTCAAATGGCAACCTACCCCAGGATAACCTTGACCCCTCTCGCAAAGCAATTAAAATAGCGAAATCCACATTCACAATAATATTTCAAAAAAACGGCCGACTACTTCGATTTAACGCATCTTTAGGATTGGCCTTTGTGAAATACCCTCACATTTACTCACCCCACAAACTAGTACCACTGCCGACACCTTCATATTTTTGGGCTTTCCGGCTTCTACCACCACGGTTACCGTTGTCTCGACTCTGCAAAACTCACAAAATCATTCGTCTCTAGACATTTTACCTTTGAATGAAATCCCAGATATCCATCACTGCAAGTACTAATGAGACACACCATCATCTTCCACCCTCGTACAATTTCCGAAGACACTATGCCTTCATCATCTTATTACTTCACCACACCCTACTTGCGTAGACCCTACAACGCGTACCGCATTGAGCCCAACAGGTCCGTGACCCTCACCCAACACTCATACTATACCAATTACCGAGTCCAACCTAACAGACCCTCCTCGACGACCACTAAATTACACCAGTCCCGAAATCTTGTCCTTAGCCACCAGTGTCTACTAGTCCCGAACCAACACAACACCAAACCTAAAACAGATCCGATGCCGATCTGCACCCAATATTCGAGCCACTCAAATCCACCAAGACCAATTACTTGGCCTAGTTAATGAGCCACCCTACTATTTATCGCTATGTCTCCATACACTCAAAGTAAGGCATTGTCAAAACCTATCGACCGCTTTGTCCTCTACAATACTTTCCGATTTATTCTCCTATATTCTGACAAAATCCGTATGACGCCTAAACAATCCCTAGTGGCGTAATGATGAGTACTGAGATGAGTACATATAGCCAGTTAGGTTATAAAAAATGGTACTTTGGTTCACTTGTACCAAGTCCCGCAGTGTATATGGATTCGCTCTATATGGTTAGTTTAAGTCGATAAGTTTTCATGCGGGAGCGACACTTAGTAGAGGCCTTATAAGGCCTCGTATTTGTTGCTAACTGTAGTAGTCAGCAACTTGGTGTGATGTTTTGATGGAGAAATTTAGCCGCGTTTGTCAAACCAGCCACAATATCCGCTGCCCGTGATCCTTAGGCCTTGCTGTTGTCTCGTAAGATGGCCGAGAGATGCACAACTGTGATTGTTAAGTATTGCTTTTTCTTACGGTGATTTATCTAAGACTGTCTACATGCATTAGCCACCCGGTTTTGTTGATGCTAAAAAATCCGCCTTTTTATACGTCATAAGTTTTAATTTTGACCATAAATAAAAACTTTTTCGCGGAAATGACTTAACCTTGTGTACCTTTAGTAAGACAACCAAAATACATAACCATTCACTTCTTATAAGTATTACTAAATGAAACTAGACTTAATTATATTTGAAACGCGGCACGCCTTCTAACTCCTTACGGTTTGGTTTTTATGAATAAAACAAGATTGACCTGAAACTGCGGATACGGATACGCCATATCCATAAAATGGATACGATGTATCCATTTAAAACCTTCAATACTTCTTATCCATACTTTGGATACGCCGTATTGAACCAACAGACCCATAACCTGCAGAAACATGTGCAGAAGTACCCTTTTTGACCTAAAAACACAACTTTCAGAACTCGATACTTCACAAGACATTCCAGAAACCATAAATACATTATAATACATCATTATCATAACGTTTGTGGTCTCAACGACCCATGACAACATACTTTACCATTTAAAACACCCCTTTTTACCCATTTCACATTCTTCCTTTGACCCAATTGCATACCTTTTTACCCAAAACCAATACAAAAGACCTTGACACTTAACAATAATGTTTAAAAACCATTTCACGTTACTTTGGGGGTTCAACATTGTTTCGAGCTCGATATCTAATACTAAGCTCTAAGCATAAACCAACATTTTTAGTCCTTGCTTCCAATATCTAGGCCTTTATCTGGGGTCTTCTTCACATTGCACCTATAAAACGTTAAACAACTAAACCGTAAGCACGAGGCTTAGTAAGTAAATGGCAATAACATGTTATTATACATCATTCATCACATAAGCATCATTCTCATTCGTTATTACTCCATAAGACCATCTTTCATCATTATTAGCACATTTCACTTAAAACACATTACATCAAATCATACAAAATCATTACATACCTTAAATGGGTCAATTTAGGCTTAACCATACGCCCATTTTTTAAAACCCATAACCTGTGGCTAGCGTTTGTGCTACAAACTAGCCACTAATCTACTTCTTAGTCCATAGCTCTAACCAAGACTTCCAAAACCTTTATTTACATCAACCACATAATACATATGAATGTGATAGAATCATGTAAATACACATTAGTAACCGGATCTTAGCTTACCTTGAATCCAATCGATAAGACATAAGCATTATCACCAGTCATCTTCAAAAACCTATTTTCACGATAAAAGAGAAAATATCAATAACAAGGTGGTTTACATAGCCCATAATGGCTTACTTAATTCCACAACCTTAATCATCATGGATCATCATAATCTTGAATCAGTATGGATGAAGACTTGCCAATTACTTTAGATTAGCTCATCAATTAACCCTTGGACCCATAAATAATACTGAAGCACCATAATTCTTGGGCTCTAAGAAACATAAATGACCCAAAACCCATTTGAGTAGCTTAAACCCAAACATCGTTAATTAACAAATTTAAGACGAACTAAACTCTACTTGAATTAGAGACATTAACCGGACTTAAACCCTTCTTATAGAAGTATATCTTGCTTCAAATTGAATCATCAAACCTCAAGCTTCTCTCTAGTATTCCCTCCTCTTTTCTTATCAGAGAGTTCAGAGCGACACTACACACAACACCATCCTGGAATCATTTTTAGAAAATTATACAGAAGTGGACAAGATATTTATAAATGGGTTGGAGTTTCACTCACTTTGGCAACACTATGGTCCTCAAGTCCTATTGTTCTCTTAATTTGCTAACTTTAACAAGATACGGCTCGTATCCAGTGTCCATGGATAACGCCGTATTCATGCTAGACGCCAACCAATACTCCTAATTCAATACTTTCATAGAATAAGCCATATCGCACTTCTTATATCAATACACGCGTATTCATGTCTTTACCAAAATCCGTAATGGTTTTGTGATGGTTTTGGCAGACATATACTTATGTCCCTTTGGTACATTTAGACTATTAAAGTCATAGTCAAACTAACCCAATGGCCTTTTTCGTAATTAAATACTTAAATCACGGTTTTGGGGTGTTACAATTCTACCTCCTTATTTAGATTTTGTCCCAGAAATCTCTTCGTCTTTTATTAGTCAAAACTTGGTCGCATTGATCTGACATTACATCTTAACATTCTCAAACATATACTTGAGTAGTTGCATCAACCTACATGGTTTTGCAACTCTAGCCATTCCATTATACCTCTAATTATCCTTAACCCGTTCTACTTTACTCTTATTCCCATCATACTTACACTTTCTTTGATGACAAACGTCATTAAGTGACATTTACCATTTTTGATTTCATCATTTTAGTAACTTTCTTTATATCATTACATTCCGTTTCATTTCCTTTTTTAAGTTTTCATCATGAACTGCATGTCATACGCAAAATTACATTACCTTGACTTGATGAAAGTCAACATTATCATATACTTTCTTACTTACCGCACCAATCTTAACATTTCTTTTTATCACTTTCATTATAAAACTTTGCTTCCTTTACTTCTTTTAGTAAATTTCCATCAAGAATGTTGGGAAAATAGATTGTAACAGACTTAATACTGGTAGTATAACAGTTAAGTCTGGTAGTAATAGTAGTTAGTTCTGTTAGCTAATACAACTTAGCAATCACCATAGCCATTATTTATATTGAAACCATGCCATAAGGCATATTTTATATCTTCAATTCAACTTGTATCCTTAGTCATGTACTCTTAATGTTTTAGACTTAGCTTTCTCTCTTAAGTCTTTACTAAAGTTCGTAAGACAAATCTTATTTCACCTATCCTTAATTCCTATGCGTCTAACTAATTTAGGCCCTCCCCTTCTACTATCTTTTAACCTCTTCTCATGTTTTAATGCCAGAACATAATAAGCCCACTCAACTATACCACTTTATTTACATTGAGAAGCATCCAATCATGCAATAAGTAAGTAATAAACTTATGGGTTTGGTGATTTATAATTTTATTTATTTTAAATAAGAGGCTCCTAATTTTATTTAAATAATGATATTAAGAAACCATCCTACTTATACACATCTGACATAACCCCCGAACGTACTTAAATCTTCATTACTTTTCCATTCATATCATATGGCTATACTCATTTACTTTTAATATCATCTTTTATAATCTTAGATTCAATCTCCTTAACTTTTCTAGAATGAAACTTAGCTTTCTCCCCGTAGGAATTCACCTATTATCGATACCCTTGTGGTATCATTAACATTCTTAGGTTATCCCGATGGATACCATTACATTAGGTTATCCTAAAGGATACCATCACATTAGGCTATCCCGTAGGATACCATTACATTAGGACATCCTGAAGGATACCATTACATTAGGCTATCCCGAATGATACCATCACATTTATCATTAGATCCAAGCTAAATGTAAATTTATCATTCTTTATCCGTTTTCATTGATTACGTACTTTTCTAATCATATATTTTTTTATTTCCATTCTTATTGCCTTACGTAATTCTAGCTCACACTTTATCATCTTACTTTATATTCCACAAGATCCAAATCAGTATAAACATATACAAGTAACATTTTCGACCGTTTCTTTTATTCATCCTCTCATATTACATCGTGCTTAAGCTCTCTTGTTTTTCTTGTCAACTCTACGTTGATCTCATGATCAACTTTTATACCAATCTATCCTTTACTTCATTAAACTCTTTCATGTATATAAACTTCATTCTTCATCATTCATTCATTTGATTTATCTTAAGGTATGCTCATTTATCCACTTTACTTATCATACATCTCTTGACATATTTACATGATTCATTCATTCTTTATCATTTATTTAATGCATTTAGCTTCATTCTTTATCATTCATTTAATACATTTAACATCATTTAAGATTTCTAACGTAACTCTTTTTAAACATTTTTCATATACATCTCGTATCTTAACATGTCACCTATTGCGTTGTTATTTCATCATGTCCCTTTACATTATACAACTTCTCATACATTCAACTTTTTAATTATCCTAGTTAATGAACCACCCTACATTCATCGTATGATCACACGGTCTCAATCAGGCATTGTCAAACCTATCGACCGCTTATCTCTAAATACTTTCTCGATTTCTCCTATTTCTAAAAATCTGTATGACGCCTTAAAAGATCCCTAGTGGTGTAATGATATATACGATGAGTATAATGCGTTGGTTAAAAATGGCACTTGGTTACTTGTACCAAGTCCCGCGGGTGTTAATATGGTTCGCTCTATGTGGTAAGTTAAGCATAAATTTCATGCTGACGACACTTTGAGTCGTTATAAGGCTCGTTTGGTTGCTAACGGTAGTAGTCAGCAACTTGGTGTTGATTTTGATGAGACATTTAGCCCGGTTGTCAAACCAACCACTATTCGCACGGTTCTTAGCCTTGTTGTGTCTCGTAAGTGGCCGATTCACCAACTTGATGTTAAGAATGCTTTTCTTAATGGTGATTTATCTGAGACTATCTACATGCATCAGCCACTCGGTTTTGTTGATGCTGAAACGCCCCTTTTTATACTTACAATTTTGACTATAAATAAAAACTTTTTTGCGGAAACGACCTGACCTTGTGTACCTTTAGTAAGACAACCAAAATACATAACCATTCACTTCTTATAAGTATTACTAAATGAAACTAGACTTAATTATCTTTGAAACGCGGCACGCCTTCTAACTCCTTACGGTTTGGTTTTTATGAATAAAACAAGATTGACCTGAAACTGCGGATACGGATACGCCATATCCATAAAATGGATACGATGTATCCATTTAAAACCTTCAATACTCCGTATCCATACTTTGGATACGCCGTATTGAACCAACAGACCCATAACCTGCAGAAACATGTGCAGAAGTACCCTTTTTGACCCAAAAACACAACTTTCAGAACTCGATACTTCACAAGACATTCCAAAAACCATAAATACATTATAATACATCATTATCATAACGTTTGTGGTCTCAAAGACCCATGACAACATACTTTACCATTTGATGGGTGTTTTGCCAAACACCCCTTTTTACCCATTTCACATTCTTCCTTTGACCCAATTGCATACCTTTTTACCCAAAACCAATACAAAAGACCTTGACACTTAACAATAATGTTTAAAAACCATTTCACGTTACTTTGGGGGTTCAACATTGTTTCGAGCTCGATATCTAATACTAAGCTCTAAGCATAAACCAACATTTTTAGTCCTTGCTTCCAATATCTAGGCCTTTATCTGGGGTCTTCTTCACATTGCACCTATAAAACGTTAAACAACTAAACCGTAAGCACGAGGCTTAGTAAGTAAATGGCAATAACATGTTATTATACATCATTCATCACATAAGCATCATTCTCATTCGTTATTACTCCATAAGACCATCTTTCATCATTATTAGCACATTACACTTAAAACACATTACATCAAATCATACAAAATCATTACATACCTTAAATGGGTCAATTTAGGCTTAACCATAACCTTGGCTAGTTTGCTAAACTAGCCTCTAATCTACTTCTTAGTCCAAGCTTCTAACCAAGACTTCCTAAACCTTCATTACATCAACCACATAATACATATAATGATAGAATCATGTAATAGCACATTATAACCGGTTTACTTACCTTGAATCCAAATCGATAAACATAAGCATTATCACCATCATCTTCAAAACCTATTTTCACATAAAAGCAATATCAATAATGATATGCGAGAAATCACATATCCTTATTATATCCAAAATGGCCCTTAAATGATCAAAATGTGCAAAAATAAGCTCGTATTTGTGTATTTTGTTGTTTGTTAATGTGTAGGTACGGATAGTGCAAAAATCACAAGAAAACGGTCAAAGCCGGACAAACACGGACACGGGAACGGATAGAGTGCACAAGAGCCGGAAGTTTCTAGCAAAAGGTCAACAAAGTCAACTCTTGGTCAACATTGGTCAACCACAAGAAGACAAAACACTTGAAAATATCCAAAATACCCTTAATGTTAAACCAAATTCATCAAAAGCCCTAAAAAACCTAACACCGTTATCTCTTTTTAAAAACTGATATGTTCTGATCTACACCTTTTAATAATATATAATATATAAATATAAATATAAGATATACTTATAATATATAATATATAAAGATAAGAGGGTAGGAATCAAAAGATCTCAATTATAGTAATCCG
>BQNB010130345.1:0-18958 GCA_026074375.1 Tanacetum coccineum
TATTGATTATTTCTTTTGGATATTCGTATTTGGGGAATTGTTGCGAGACTTTCATTCCTTTATGTCATTTTGATTTTATTTTGATATAAGTAAGTAGTTATTTGATGGAGCACTCTTTATGTGTTAAGTTGGAGTGGTTTAAGATGTGCAATGTGGTATGTGAATTATGTTTGACATGGGTAGTCTTGGAAGTAAGTACACATGTGAAAGGAGGCACATAATTATAAAGGCATCACACACGTAGACTTGTGACCATGATTGAATTTATTTGTGTTTGGTTGTAAGGTGGTAGTGTAATATGTTTTTATTGATATGTGTATTTATGATAAAGATGGTGGTATGGGTAGAGAATTATTCTCTTACCCCAATTGGAGGATATATTAAATTGAGTTGTGTAGATAGTAAGTTTCTCTTCTATCTAGTATTTGCGGATACTGTGACACCCCGAGAATTTCCGTTCAATAATTTAGCCGTTTTTGTTTAGAAATTTGAATTTTTGAAGTTTCGTTTAATATTTACGTGAAACTGGGAAGTATATCCACTTTTATCTGAGAATCCTCTACAGGAGCGAACCAGGATGCCTAACGTTGTAGTATTTTGGCAATAGCCACGTTTTTACATTTTATGGCAATATTTAAAATTTCATAATTTTCAGAGATACCGTTATTCGTTTTGTTACTTGCGTTAATTGTGGTTTACTTATAACATGAGCTTTTGCATGAAAGACTTGGAAATTAAATCAATTGGGAAGCACTAGCAAAATTAAATGAAGAAAATTAGTTGGTCCCTCCTCCCCTTGTCTTGTTCGGCACAAACAAACACCTTTATCACCCTTGGTGAGCAAGTTTGAATTCAAAATCAATAAGACAAGCCTTGATCACATGATTTGTTATAACTTGAATTTGATTGGAGGATCAAATTCGTCCCCTCCCCCTTCTTGTCTCTTGTACACGAAACACACACACACACATTTAGTGTGTGAAGTAAGCTTGTATTATTTAACCCACTACACTTCCATTATCTCATTCATAACACACACACACTAAAAATTTGGTTTTCTCTCTTCTTCTTACCTTCTTTTGTTCGAGCCACCCAAGACACACACACACTTTCATAATTTTTCATCTTTGATCAAAAACACTTGAAGATTCATTGAAGGTTTGATCATTTGTATCATCCGGGTATTAATTAAACAACATTTGGGTTGTTCTAATCTCATTCTTCCTTCTAAAAACCTTCCAACTTTGTAAGTCTTCAAATTCTTAAATAACTTGTACTTTCCTTATCATCTTAATGCATACATGCTAGTTGTACAACTTCTTTTGTAAAAACAAGATTTTAAAACTACATAAACCCTAAAAGGGTGTACTTATGGTTCGAAAATAATAAAAAGAAAAACAAGGAAATCTTAGTTTTGTGATCGTGGTTATTTTCGTGTAATAAAAATAGTATGCTATAGCTTATTTTATTCGGCTTATTGTAATAAGCTTTTGGAAAGCTTATTTGATTATTTTGAGTTTATTAGGGCTTATATATGGTTCGGCCAAACTAGAAAAGAAAGAAGAAATATTTGTTTAGCTTATTTTGATTTGACTTATATTTTATTAGCTTATTTTCTAGCTTATTTGGAAAGGACAAACGATAAACTTATTCGGCTTAATAAATAAGCTCGAATATACTTTATTAGGGCTTATAGCCGCGTCCCACATACAAGGCCAACACCATGAGCTTATTTTTGAGCTTATATGGTTTGGCTTATGATCCTTGGCTTATTGTGAGCTTATTGATAGCTTATTTTTAGGTCACGCGTTTATTGCTTATCGGATTAAATGGATAAGTAAAACTACATTTTTGGACTTAACGGGCCAAGGCCCAACATAAATACCAAACACCAAGGCGTAAAGCTACGGTGTAGCTTATTGGATAAGTTCGCGAATAGCTTATTTAATAGTATACGATTTAGATGCGTACGTTTTAAACATATCTTAAACTGGGACGCTTCAATAATATGATTAAGTGCTTATTGGGCCTAAAACCCAATAAGGGTCCCGAATGTCTTTTGATAAATTATAAAGAGATTTGATGATATATAGTTTGTAATTATGACAATCGTATTAAAAGAGAACTTTGAAAAAGGTATTATTAACTAACGTCTACAACTTTTGAAACACGAGTAAACACGCACGATCCTAGCCGACATTTTATAAATTATTATTCTTATAAATATACTAGAAAACGCACATTATGAAACTAGATACGGGAATTTAATAAAGTACCGAACAATATATGTATAAAAATATATATATATATATATGTATGTAATATTAATATACATATTATTATTTACTCGTTTTACTTACAAAAACATTTCTACTATTATACGATCACAAGCTTAATTTTTGGAAAACATATTAACAAAAGTACACTAGTATATGCTTATGCATTATCCGTAATTCGTCACTGCTCTGATATTAAACCAAACCCTCATTTCATAGGTTGTCTTTACGAACCGTCGTTCGTTATCGTGTGATTTTATTCTAGATTATTCTTCTTCGATTCACCAATCAAGGTGAGTTCATAGCCCCATTTCTATTACTTGTTTTTACTTAAACCTTTTGTACACCTTGGGGTTAGAAACAGCATGATTTTAAAAATTGGGAGCACAAGTTCTATACGTGAGAAATTCCCCGTTTTACCCCGTGTTGCCAAAACAGTATCGATTATACCCAGATATGCCTGAAATATCAGAATTGTCAATCACCTTTAACCTGACTGGCTGGTTAAGTGAGCCGAGTGAATAAACTATAACTATTGGACTAATAAATTCCCTATCCGTGTAAGAGCACTTACTAGTTCGAGTTTGCCAAGAACTAACGGATATATGTCATGTCGAAACTAGTTAGGTGGTCTTTGGTTGGACACCTGAAGGGCAAGCCTTATAGCCACTGTACATGCTATCCTTTAGTTTATTAGCTTTAGTGTCCATGAGCTTCGTGCAACGTAAAATGCCTATGTAGCTCTTTTGTGAAGTTTGTATCTCCTATAACTGACGCACACTTTTGATAATCTGTGTCCAAATTAATTACATTAAACAAAACCCTAAGAATTTCAACAACGTTTATGTTGCGTTTTTAAAGCATGTTTTTCTCCTCCAGGTGGCATAGCATTGGATAGGTCGTTGCTTGATCTAATGAAGTCTAATTGCACAACCAGTTTTTCCAGATATCATCTATGTTATCCTAAATGACCGTTATACGAACATATTAAGCTTCCGCATTGTTTGACTTTTGAATCTTTCAAATTTTTGATTGAATTGAAAACTTATTATCAATTAAATGTATGCAACGATGTTTATTTTTAAAACGTACCCTTCAGAGGTCGTTCCTTTAAGCGTTGTACTTAGATATCTGTAATTACATGCCCACCACAAAAAAACAAAAATCCGACATGTCCCTATTGGGGGTATGACAGATTGGTATCAAAAGCCAAGGTTATAGGGAACCAGGTAGTATAAACTAGGTCTGGTCTATAACCAGTATGTGATCCTACTGTGATTATATAAACCTTACGTGACTTACGTATACGTAATACGTACATGTACTATGTAATTAAATATTTAAGTCTTATAACTAATATTACTAGCATTAATATTTGCAATTCTTTCTAGTACTGCATTTGACTGGTTTTATTCATTCATTATCATTCGTACATTATACCTGTTTTTTATATTCTTTTCCACCGCATCATGCATGATTGGTATAAAGGATATTTATATAAACTTTTGCTTGTGCGGGTCATGGCTATTTCGGTTATCTCAGTTTCTTCGGATTCATTGGAAGAGAGCGTAGGGACATCTACTGGACGAGTTATCTTGTTTAGTACTATCCCTGCCACTATTCCTGACACTACACTTTTTGTGACTCCACCCACTACCCATATTGATACCACACCGATACCTACTATTTCACCCACTATACCACCATCATTAACATACATACCCGTATCACTAGATTACTCACACCTTACAGATCTGATACAGAGTTGACCCATCTGAGGACCCGTCCATCAGTATCATATACCAACCACTACCAGCTATTCACCATTTATTTTCATCGACTGAATGATTCTTTAGACAGTGATTCACCTGATACACTACCATCACCTACCCATGGGTACACCATTCACTAAGACTACCTATCTAATTCAGAGTCACCTACACATCTGGAGGGCAACTTCAACGTCGATTATGATTCTTGCACTTCTTGCACCTGGACAGCCCAATTCCTTATGGTCGACCGTAAAACCGCAATCATCTTAATGGGAAGGTAACACATGATTACTGCGAGGAAGAGGGTTGGACCGTTACCTACTCATCGCTTGCCAGTGAGACATTCAGATGACTAATTCTTACGTATCATTTTTCTTCGATGTCATCATCGAGTACATCCTTACAGACATCTTTCTTCGATTCTTCTGCAGATGCTTCATCTATACTTCTCCATCTTAGTGTATCATGCTTCTGATCATATCAGTTTTCAGCATCACCATAACGGGTATGAGAACCTTAGCCATCATTTATGTCTTTTTGGTACCGAGTATTCACATTCATCTATTGCTATTTTCCGATAGACCCATCTCATGATTCTTCTTTTGCGAGTCCTTCTCGCAAGAGGAGTAGATCCCCTTTGCATTTGTACCGTATCTTCACCTGTACTCGAGCAACTGTCTTCTTCACTACGTGCTGATGTTTACCATCACCAAAGAGGATTAGGATTCCCCGAGTCAGCGAACGGATTTATAAGGTTGTTCAGAGGATAATGTTTGAGCCATATGTACCAGAGAGTTGGATTAGGAGTTGACATTGAGGAAGAGAGTTCTATCAGTCTAGGGTCCAGATGGACTGATAATAGAGATGGATATTGATGTTGAGAGGAGTGGAGACCCCCCTCAGAGCCCAAAATTCAGGCAGTGATTGATGAGTGTATTGCTTTATAGCGGATGCTCTTAGAGCATAACAAGGTTGAATGTTAGGTTTATGCTGTACTAATTGCTCGATATATGTTGAGGCCGAGCGCTAGAGGCATGGTTGATGAGTAGATATAGGGTTTAACTTTACTCGTATGACAGACGTGTTTTAGGAGCCTACTACAGGAGGATCAGTAAGGTACAGATGAGACAATAGAGATCTGGTTTAGAGGTTCCATGACACACAGTTGAGAATTCTAAGTCACCGTGTTTTAGCTATTAAAGAGTAACCAGAGGGATCAAGAATAGATCGTGGCGAATAGGACAGCAAGTGCTGATATGTTGGAGAGATTCAAGAGCTGGAGCGAGTAATAGGAGACTTTAAGACATTGTGGATGTTGAGAGGTCATAGAGTTACCATAAGTTTTTTGGTGTAGGTATTGAGTGTGCAGAGGGAGTTGAGGCAGATTCGGTCGTTTAGATTTTATGACGTATGAGGATTACCTAGGCCTTGAGGCTTGTGCCAGAGGCATTTGGACTACCGTTCTTAATTCGTTTCATGATTATTACCAATGTGATAACCCCGTATCACCTAGTAGTAACTAATCGTACAGGGATTTGTAAATCCATATTGTGGAACAATGTTGTAACATGTAGTATTGGATGATATGAATCAGATAGTTTACCATTCTATGTTCGATATTTTAAAAACAAAATGAAATTTTCTTTTGCTTGTTGCTTATAATATTATTATATTATTATCACGTGAATCGTGGCATTATCATGAAGTTATTATGATTTGTATTTCCGTTAATAAAAACTGTTATTTTATTTTCAAACCCCGTTAAAATTCTCATACACCATTAAATTTCATCGTGTTGTTAATATGTTATGTTGAAGGTAGACAATGCCTAACACACGATCGGGAAGCGTCAAGGATACTGAAGGAGTCCCACAGCCCAAACATCGCCGGAATGCATAAGCATTTAGACAGCGTAGACTCTTCAGAAACCTTGGACCCCTTATGGGAGAAAGGGTGAACAGGAAGAAGTAATTGGAAATGGAGGAAATGGAAATTGGTAATGGAAATAGAGGAGAATATGGCTATAACTTTAGAGGAATATATGCTGATAGATAAGTGCACCAATCAAGACTTCCTGAAGTGCCAGCCACTTAACTTTAATAGAACAGAAGGAGTTGTTGGGTTAACTCGTTGGTTCAAGAAGATGGAAACAGTGTTCCACATTAGCAACTGTCCAGAGAAGTACCAAGTGAAGTAAGCTTTCGTGCACGCACTGAACAGTGCCTTGACTAGGTTGAATTACCCTAAGATAACAATTGGATGATGCCGGCGCCTATGCCATGAGTTGTAGAAACTTAAAAGTTGATGACAGAAGTGTACGGTCCCAGAATTGAGGTTCAAAAGATGGAAACTGTGAAGTCCCAAATAAACAGATCTTCTTAGCTTGTTAAAGCTTAGTTAACCTAGATAAATCCAAACTAACTATAAGAGAAACTATGATTGTGAATACTACAAGTTATGCGGAAACTAACTTGCAATACTAGGGAGAGAAAGAACAATGAATACTAAACTTAGAATAAATTGATTGCAAAACATTATGCTAAGGTTACAAAATAACTAAACTATGAGATATGTGTTTTCTAATGAAATATTGATATATCTAACTATGCCATATGGTTCCTTTAAACACTAAGGAAAACGCCTAATGGCATTTACAAAACGCGTTAAGTGATCATGCATATCTATTCCTAATATATCTCATGCATATCACATAAGCAGTACTAACTTCTTATACCAACAGTACTAACTATACTAACAGTACTAACATTTGTACTGGCAGTACTAACTAATATTACTAGCAGTACTAACTACTTAGTCTATTTCTTTGGTCATTAGCAGCAGTATCAATCTTCAACTAGTAGTAGTAAAGTAGTACTGGTAGTAGTAACTCAAAATTCCCACAATCCTCGCCCTAAATTGATATATTTAACTTGTCAATCATACAAGTTTCTTCTTTCAGTTTAATCACTTGGTCCCATTAGGAGAGATGTATCCAAACAATTTAGTACTCTTTTTCACGCATTGATTTGATGAACTTAATAAGCTCAAATTCCAAAGTACTTTCTTCTTCAGCTTCTAACTTCAAGTTCAGCATCTTCTCCAATAATTCTTGATCAGTGGGTACTTTTTCTCTACTAGCATATTAATCTTCATAGGTTTACCATCCATAAACAGTAGTTTGAACTCATAAATATTCATCTGAAGCTTCAACCTGCTATATTATCCTCCTTCCTCCTTTCTCTTTCTCCAAGTCAAGCACATGTTTTGATAATTTTGTACACATAGTCATCAATTCCTGTAGTTTCAGTCTACCCTCATCACTTCCAGGTGTGTAACCTCCTGGGAGAGGTGAATCATGGGGTGTGATTGGTACATTAGCCGTCAATTCAAATTGATGATTGTTTTATCCTGCCCTCCCCACTTCCAGATGTGTGACCTTACTGAGGAGAGTGGTTCCCATTGGCCTTTTCAAGCACTCTCTCAGACCTAGTATCCTGAGCAGGAGTCACCCCCCATGGTGTCTTTGGCGCACTGACTGCCACCAGTAACCATTTCCTGAGAAATGATAACATTTAAGGCAATGCCATGGTCTGGGTCCTAATTTAATTATCACTGTCATGTGATGCATCTAAATAGCAGCAGAAGAGATAGCCCTTTCCACAACTGTCACCAGCCCCCCTCCTTAGGACAGCCTCATCTGCTTTAAGTCAGAGCACACTAGTCCTGAAGGTAACTGAGTATCTTTTTTGTTTTCCCCATGTTTTTAGTCCATTCTTTTCCATTGATATGTAGATTGGAGATGTGAGTATTTTGCTTAATGTGAGCTTCAGTTTGAGGTTCATGAAAAAATTGGTTGTGAAGTAGAGGGTGTGGGTTGGGTATAGGTGTGGTGTTGTTGAACTTCTCCCTTAGTGCTTGGTTATATAGCACCATCAGTATAAATGGTAACAAAAAATAGCAGTATCTTAATATTAGCCTGTACAGAATGAATATTAAGTCTAACAGTATTAACTTGTTCTCGCAATAACTATGCAATAACAGCCTTCTATTTCTCACAAGCATACAAGAAATAACTCATGATATACATGTGAAATTCATGAGGATCCATAATCTATGCATAAGCCCATGAAATAAAAGTTTAATAACCTGTCAATCTAAAACAACATACCATGTTTTAATCCAATCCAACTTTCACTCAAATAAAAAAATAACCTGTGTATACTCCACTGCACTTAAACACCATTAACCTCCCTTGAGATCATGTAGCTACAGATTAAGCATACAAATGCTTGCCACCAAAAAAATGAAATTCTACTCACATCAAAAAAAGCTTAGTGAGCAACTTAGCTACAATATTATCAGTGTGTAATTTTGAACCATCTTTAATTCAATCTCATTCTCATAGGAGTCTCAAATGAAATGAGGCGAAATCTCATATATGCTTTGTTTTAGAATGGTAGACAGGATTCTTGACAACACAAATGACACTCTCATTGTCAACATGAATCTTTGTCTGCATAAAATTGTATCCATAATCCAACATCTTGAAGAATACAAGTAATCTTTTATATGAAATGGGAAGGAACTTAGTGAGAGAAAGTGGAAGGAACGATGTAAATCTCGATAGAGACATAAAGAAACATATAACATCATTTAATGCAAAGTGAGAATAACAAGAACAAACCAACACCCTCCCAAGCCTATGAGATGGTATTTAACACTAGTTTGGCCTCCGTGGGCCTATTGATGGCTTACCAGGGGCCCTTGGGCCATATTACGTTAATATAGTTTAATATATCTAACTACTGGCTTTGACTAGTAAATATTGGAAGTGACTGAGACTTTTCTTGATCCTCACAATCTGCTCCCCCTAAGGGAGGGTCATACTCCAATTACAAAGAATATAATTTCTAGCATATTATGTCTATATCTTAGTCCTCAGCTCGAGTCTTTAACTTCAATCTATAACTAGTGAATTAGTTATAGTGATATTTGACTTTAGGCTCGAGCTTGTTCCTTTATCTTAACTTGTTTGTGATAGTGTGATCTTGAGCACTTTGAGATCATCAACCAAGCATAATCTCGTTTCGCCATCTTGTAACTTTGCCATCTTGTGAACTTGTGACTTTATGACCGGACATGCTCATAACCCTTTCCTTGATTTTGTTGAACTTTGAAAACTTTAAAAGTTGCATCTTTATTGAAATTCTTTAACTTTAACACTTCATCACTTCGAGAAAGACTTACGGTATCAAAGTAGCGGAAGACTTGAAACATGTACTTGAGCTTTCATGATGTCCTTTCAACTTGACGTCGGGTATGAGCATGCGGTTATGAATCTTGACACGTCTACGTCTAGCAGCTGCCACCATCGGGGATACCTGTAGGTTTAGGTTTGTAATAATCAATAGATATGGACGAGAGTGTCTTTGTCACTTCGTCGAATATGGTTTCAATAACCACGGTTCCCCGTTGATCAGTATAAATAGTGCCTGTGATCAGATAGAATTCCGAAGAATCTTCTTGACAGGGTTTCTGCACTGTACTAGCCCGTTCTCATTATCGGACGTCTCAAAGCAGACACACGGTATGATGAACCAGTGAGTACTATCTCCACAGATTGAATAGAAAAATTGATTTGAAAATCAACCGAACATGTCCACGTTGCGTACAAGTGTTATATGTGACACGTCGAAAGGTTGATCATTTCAAAAATTCATCATCAATTAGTCAATTCATACCTGGAGGTAAGTTTGATTGCGTCTTATAGAATCGCACCATTGATACATTCCAGTTGTCACAAGTTTGATTCATAGAGAGATCCGCACAAGACCCACCACCTAGCTTTGTTTGATGTTTGGCATCAAGCAGGATTTCCCATCTTCATTTTGGAATGATACAACTCAAATGTTCTGGCAAAATACAAGGATAATACAAAGGACTCTTAGTATATATCTTGTTATTCACATTGTGCGACTTAACAGATTTAACTTGATAAGTGTCCTAATGAGATTTATAGATGATCTCATTTTGGCTCTAGACTCAATAGTCGCTTTGTTATTAGTGAGGGGATGTGCACGAAGGCTGGAGTCTGAGTGTCACCTTTTCAATATCAAACTAACTCAGAGTGAGAATTTGATAGAAATGTGGTGGAATCTCTCTGGAGTTTTGAAACAAAGTAATTTCCCGACTTTGAGTAGTTTGGGAAGGGTTGGTGCATAAGCGGTCACACTGGGTCCATGAATGTCTTCAATGTCAGAAAACAAATCATCTAGTGTTTTTTGAAAGTTTAGTATTGACCCGTAGTCTCCTTCTCTCCCTTCTGCCTAAGTGTAGAGGGCTTCTTTCTTTTCACCCTTTATCTTTACATTCTTTTTCATTCTTAACCCCTTAAAATGCTTACCGAGACTTCATAACTAACACCTTTGTTAGGTTTTGTTTCCTGTGTTAGCTCCATCTCAGTTTGCATTCTTCCCTTAATCTCACTTTACTCCTTTTATCATACTTAAGTACTTCTACACTAACTAGTGGATATCCTTGGGTAGATCCCTCCGGTTCGGGTTGGATTATGGGATTTGAATACCTATGTCTAACCCACCTATAAATCTCCATAATTAAAGTACAATGGTCGGTCCTTTTGATTATTCCATCAGCGATACAGAACCATAATCATTTGAAAAGTTTCAATTAAAGTGTTTGAATAAAAATATCAAAAGGTTTACATCTCTTTGAGAGTTTTTTCATTATCACTAAAACTACGCCCCTTAACATGTACATCAAAATCGTGTACATGCTAGGTGTGGAGTGCATTTAAGTCCTATTTTATTTGATCACAACTTTCAATACAAGTTAGACCAGGGTTAATCACATTTCTGCCCCTTATCCAAAATGTTAATCCCTTGATATTTTGGATATCAATTGATTAACCTTTCGGGGAAAAATTGTTATATACTATCTATGAGGAACATTTTAATGCTCCCCCTTAATTTATGAGGGTATATAAGATAGTGCTGAGTATAATAATTTGAAAATTTTTGAATTTACTAAGAAATTCTTGAAATTTTGTACTCGAGCACACCTTATTATCACCATAAGTCAACACTACATATATATATATAATATATTCAAAGATATTATTACGAGGTTTGACCAAATGATGAGAACATCATATGATAAAATCATATGGTTCTTTGTAGCAGCCGTAGGTCTCCTTCATACAATCACCCACCAACGAACTTTTCTAAGCTCCTCATTAACCTTCTTTCTTTCAAGAAATTGTCAATCTAATCTTTCTCTGTTTCCCTCTGGTATGTTTAGGATGAAAAGAGTTCCAAGGCACACTATCGGCATTGCTTCAACTTTCTTTCCAATTACGAATTCTTTCTCCAAACTTCGAGTATGAAATAGATTTAGATACATATGTAACTTGTGCTTGTGTGGTTGGTGATGTCTGTGTTGATGTTGTCTTAGTTTCCCCTTAAACCAGCAATCCTTTCTTGAGTAGATTCAAGTAACTTTCTTGGAAGCCGCATCAAGTAGGTCTTGATGTATACAAAAAGCCTAGATATCCAAAGTACACACATGACCTTAAGAATTTGATACCGCAACACCAAAGTCAATTAAGTCTTGGATGTCCGTATTTCTCCTTACACGATAGTGATGATATAAATTGAAACACCAAAGTCAACTAAGTCCCGGATGTCACAATTATTCCTTCTATGTAGTCAAAATTGAAACACCTAAGACAACTAAGTCCCAAATGAACTCATTTCTTTCTTGCATAGATAATGACCTATCTTTAAGGAATCCATATACTATCAAACCTATGTTACCTCTTTTGTTAACTTATTCCTACTTCTTTAAAAAATTAGCATTAGTGGGTTAAAAGCCGTATGAGAAAGCATTTATTGAATCAGAAACCCCAATCTTCTCACGCTTAAATAAATCTTTTTACAAACACTCCCACTAGTAATCTTAAATGATGCATACATGAAATCACAAGACATCTCTAAAATCTCCGTCTCCTAATCTCTTCTCTTCTCTATCTCCTATTAGCGTGTCTTCTCTACTCTACTCTATCACTATATCTCTATTCCCCCATCGTTGGTTGAATTTAGTGCACCCGAAAGTTACAAGTTAAAACACATGGATTCTTTGTGCGGTTATGGCCATTTTTGTCTTCCGGAATGCCTAAAAAATCAAAGAAGGCTATGGACTCTATCACGTGTACTTGTTGTATGTTCTAGTGTATCTACTCCTTCCCCCTTGCTGGTTTCGATACCTTAAGATCGTGTTCGAAGAATTATTAAGCTTAAATCTATTCCGTGAGAATCACTTAGGCATTAAAACTAATGAAACTAATTAACAAGCAATTCCAAAAAACTTTACAAACTATGAGGTGTTGGCAATATTGATCGTCTGTAGTTTAAAGCCTGAATTCACTAAGTCTCAAATTGCAAATAAGTCCATAAAGTTTTAAACACATGACATCTAAAGCTTGTGTAGTTAAAATCCATTAACTCCCCTTAAATTATGATCCGCATTATTAAAAAACTTCATACCGTAATCCGTGACTTTATTAAGACCGTTTTAAATAATATTGAATGATGATTTCTCCCCCTTCAAATAATGACCTTTTTGATTACTATTAAAGAGTTGTTGTCATTGTTTGAGTGGCTCGAATTGTATTTGAAAAATCTTTTTTTGTGATTACTGAAAACACTGATCCTTGTGAAGACAACTTTTTACACAAAAAAATACAGATTTCTCTTATTTTAAAAACACATACGCGCACGGACACGTACACTTATGGTAAATAGGAAACACGGGTTTGTTGCAAAGTAAACACAAGCCTTGCATTGTCCCCCCAATTTAAAAAGTAGACCAACTCCCGTTAAAGGTCAAGTTTCCTTTTGACGAATACTTGCCTTTAAAAAGAATTTCCGGGTTTACTATTGAATAAGAGCAAGCCATTTGGCATGTTTTGAAAACGATTTGCGTAACTTCTGCTCGAAACTTCATTTTACACCTCGTATCATTATTGAATGACATTTCCTAAGACCGTAAATGTTATCGATTTTCCAGAAGACAATGCCTTTATTTACCTGTTTTATATTTTTTTAGTTTTTCATTTTTTCTTTGGTTTTAAAGATTTTATATTTTTTGTATTTTGTTTTTATAAAGGTTTTTCTGAAAATGAAAAATCTTTTTGGTTTTTATGGTTTTATGTATAGGGGCGCGTTATATTGAGAACCCATTTTAAGTGCAGAACTTTACAGAACTCCTTTCAACCAATCAAAATTTAGTAATATTAAATGTTTTCATTTAATTGAAAGAGGGTATATTAAGTCATCACAATTTTATGCCCAATACATGATTAATGACTAATATATTATCTTGACTTGTAATGATTAATGTTTAAAATCGCGTTGACTTTATATATACACGGCAAATATTTTTTTAATTTTTTTATTTTTAAATAAAAAACGATTTTTAAATCACTTATTTTTCGGAATTAAATGAAATTAACACTTTTTTTTAATAAAACGTTTTTAAGTTTTTTAATTAAAAACTTTTTTATTAATTCCTAAAATTTAAGAATGAAAAAATAATACTTCTTTTTTCTTTTGCATTTTTTAGTCCGTACACATGTTTTTAAACCAATAAGAATTTACTATTAATAATTGTAAAACATAATTTTTTTAATTTTTTTATAAAAAATGTTTTTAAAATCATTTAATTTTTGAAGTTAACTTTTTTGTATTTGTCTTTTAACATACATGTTTTCAAAAAAATGCATATATGTTTTTTTATATTTTAAATTTACATATGTTGCGTACAATTGTATAGTCGTCACTTATTATATTAAAAATGTTAATTGCACGTATGTTTCTGATGTACATTCTTTAATCTTTTAAATTTATAACAAAAACATAACCATGTACATGTAACCTCTAAATTTAATAACAAACCAAAACAAAATAATATACATAAAATTTGATACAAAATGAAATACAATTCAAATATAAATGTACCTTGTTAAAAATATACACGTTATTCAAAATACATATGTACACTCTTTCACGAACATATGTGCACGCTTCACTTTCTTATCAAATTTATTAGAACATACAAGTACCCTTCCAAAAACACATATGCACACTTCAAAGAACATATGTGTACTCTTCCATTAACATAACTTGCAAACAGCTTCACTTTCTCATCAAATTTATTAGAACATACGAGTAACGTTCCAAAAACACATATGCACTCTTCCAAGAACATATGTGTACTATTAAACGAACATATGTGCACGCTTCATTTTGTCATTAAATTTATTAGAACATACGAGTACCCTTCAATAAACATATGTGTATGCTCTCGTCAAATTCATTAAAACGCACACGCCTTCAAAAAATATGCATACCTGCAATGACGACATAAACTTCATAACTCACTCGTATATCAGTAGGAAACAATCATATTTTACTCATAGTAAAATCAATAGCAAAAGCCAATATTACAAAGTTTAGTCGAAGTTGAACAACATTTGAGTTTTAACATTGGATTAAAAGGTAAACTCACTTTGTAGTTAATTGATATAGCATATGTGATTATAATAATCAATGAACAAGTTCATAACTTGAATTACACAATATGATAAATAAACTATTGTATTTGATATTAAAATGTATTAGAAGCATACTAATAAGTTACCCATATATCAGTAGAAAAGAACTTAATTTACACATAATTAAATGAAAAGTCAATATTAAGAATTTTAGTCAAGCTTGAACAACATACGAGTTCTAGCATACATGATACATAACATTAGATTAAAGATATTAAAGTTATAACATATATGATACACGTCATTAGATTAAAGAAATTATCTCACTTTGTACATCAATGATATTAGATAGGTGATTATTATAATCAAATAACGACACAACTTGTATCACAGAACATGCGACAGAAAAAAAATTGACTGTGAAGTAAAGTCAAGAGATTTACTACCTTTGTAAAATCAGTCGCACCAATGGAGCTTGAATGAAATAAAAATAGAGATAATTGAATGAAATAAAAACCAAGATTGTACCTGCCCTACCATAATTTTTCTAACCATTTTTTTAACATCCGTTTCAAGCAACCATATTTAAATCATATTAACAAACAAAAAAATGAATTAAAACCTCTTTACTAGATTTTGTAGAATTACCGATTGATGTTTTGCTCGTTAAAAAAATTGGTGAATTTTGATTGTGGAAACCATAAGAAAATCCGATTGATTTTTGTAGATTTCCGATGTCTGGAACCATAAGATATAGTGATGAAAGAATGATGGTATTTTTTCCGATGATGACTGTTTAGATCTGGAAACAAGAAGGAGGAAAAGATGATAGTATTTTTTCAGATTGATTCATAATCTGATGTGATGATCATAATTTCTTTATGGAGGAAAAGATGATGATTGTTTAGATCTGGAAACATATATTTTAAGAGAGAAAATGATTTTTTTTACCTATTAGATGTTGCATAATATAAGGAACATTTAATGTAAATGGTTAAGATGAAATTCCCTTATTGCCCTTTAACCAATTATTTAATGTAATTTGATATTACAATTAATTACGATTATGCCACAAGCCTTAATAACCATTGATAAAAAAAAATAAAGGCCTAATTGACTTAAAATGGTTTCTATAAAGTTCTCATCTAAAAAGGGTTCACAATATAACACTTCACTATGTATAGACATATGTATACAGGATATGTGAATAGGTAACCACACCACATAAACATCAACTTCATCCTGCCAATTTGTTTCAGAGTCTCCCGTCGTAAAACTCCCATAGTCCCGAGCTTGTTGATCAAGAAATTCAATTCTTTCTCGGCCAAGAGCTTTAAGTGAAGATGACCGCCAGTTGATTACTCCTATTGACAAAGTAAAGTTCAATCACTCATTTCTCAACATGCTCCTTGAATAAAGTGAAATCTGATATCTATAGCTTTGATCAGGAATGTGTGAACGTTGGTTGCAGAGCATAAGGCAATAAGCACTTATGTTCTCATAGTACAATTGGAATTTTGTTGAAACCACAGCCAATAGCGGTAACTATGATCTTATCCAAAGGATTTTGAGCACAACGCCCGGAACAAAGCAATATATTCAGCTTCCATACTGGATATCGCAGCGCTTTTCTGCCTTTTTGATGACCAACTGATAAGTCTATCTCCCAAAAATTGCATACTACCAGATGTGCTACGGCGTGTATCTTGACAACCAGCATGATCCGCATCTGCAAATGCTGTTAGAGCAATCAAAGAATCCTTCGGATACCATAGTCCCCGATTAAGTTCCATTAGATATCTAAAGATCCTTTTTAATGCATTAAGTGCTTTTTCGTAGGCCGAGCCTGTACCGCGTGGCACAACAGCATATAAAAAATTATAGGTACCAGGTCAACTGGCTGTAAGAAATGAGGGGAGCCCTATCATCCACGATAGTGGGTTATGGATCAACGGCATTCCTTCTTTATCCTCATCCGAGTTTGGATTTCTCTACAAGGGAGTATCCACAGGGTCACAAGAGTCAAAACCTGTATTTCCTTAAGGATTCAAGGGCATATTTGACTGTAAAATAAAGATGCCTCTGGACTTATTGAGAAATTTTTGTAGTCCCCAGATAAAATGATATTTTTCCCATCATTGCATCTTAAAATATGAAACACAACGTGATTTTAGAAAATAGGCACAAAGATCAGGTGTAATGCAGCAAAGATGATATCATCACATATATTAGTACCTAGAAGCGTTTCCTTGCCGTCTCTCTGCGTAATGAACAATGTGGCGATCCACTGAACCTTTAGAGAAATCTGGGATATCAGGAAGGAGGGGTGGGGGGGGGGGGGGGGGGGGGGGGGGGGGGGGGGGGGGAAAAAAAAAAAAAAAAAAAAAAAAAAAAAAAAAAAAAAAAAGGGGGGGGGGGGGTGAAAAAAAAAAAAAAAGTAAAAAAAAAGAAGGCGAATGGGGGACAGAAACATGTCATACCACGCGCGTAGAGCTTATTTCAACCCATAAAGAGCTTTCTTAAGCTTTTGCACGTGATTTGGTTGATCTTTATCCACAAACCCATTCAGCTAGCTAACATAAACTTATTCCCGCAATACCATTTAAGAAACGCAGTCGTCACAACCATTTGGAGACGACCATGTTCGATATGAGCCATCCCAAATGCTGAGAAAAAATTCTAATCTTGGTCCAACCGAAGCAAAAGACTCTTCAAAATCAATTCCCTCCTCTTGATGGTAACCACGAGCCACTAATCGAGCTTTGTTCTTTAGTATACCTCCCAGTTCGTCTAGTTTCACTTTGTATATCCACTTTAAAGTAATAACCATAACTTTATCTGGTCGGGGTACGAGCTCCCATACTTCAAGACGTTCAAACTCATTGAGTTCTTCTTGCATTGCTTCGATCACAGAAGCTTGAGTCAAATCCATCTTTATACGTATTAAGGGTTCAACAAAAGTGAGAAAGCAATCGTAAGTAACAGAAAAGAGCTTTTGCTCAAGAAATTGCAGCCTTGTAGAAACTCCTAGCTAGTTCACACCGATATTTTTTCAAGTGGATGATCCTTAGTCCCATTTTGTTATAGAGTTAAAAAATAGTGATCGGGAGGCACATTTGTATGAATAGAATCCGACGATGAAGATTGATCAGAAGGAACTTCTGGAATTGGAATACCAAGTAAGGGATCATTACCCATATGTGCAACTTCAATATCATGATTGTCCTTCTTCACATCGTTAGGAATGACGGGAGGTTGGTATTCGGGAGTTGTTTTGAGATTTACTTGGTGATGGTGCATCTTGGCAACTATATTGAGAAATGTGAACTGTTGATACACGGGTACTGGAGCTGCTACTTCATCATTGGAGCAACGACTTTAGTGCTGGGTGAAACAACACTAAATATTAGGTGGGGGATAGAGTAATTTCATCGAACATTGTTGAAACAACTTATCCCAGTCAGTTCTTAATATCCCAATCTATTCTTGACGGTGGTACAAACGGTGTTGAAGGAGGAGGGTTTGGCACGAGTCCTGAACTGATTGTTGCAGGAGTCATTTCATGAACTGCTGTGTTCAGAAGCCATTGCAGTGAGCTCATCAAAATCTACATGAATTATCTTAATGATTCGTCTTGTACGTCGGTTGTAAATTCGAAATGCTTTCTTTGTGGGTGCATAACCAATGAAAATACCAATATCAGCTTTTGGTAGTAACTTACCCATGTTCTCACTATCATTTGTCGGATAGCAGAGTGCACCAAATACATGAAAAAAATGATAAGTCGGGAGGTTTGTCATGTAAAAGCTCATATGGTGTTTTGCCGCGATGAAGACGTACGATGGAACGATTTTGGGTGTAACATGCGGTAGCAACTGCTTCTGCCCATAAAATAACGAAGCTTTTGCATAAATCAACATTGTGCGGGCAGCTTCACTTAGCGTATGATTCCGTCTTTCAACGACACCATTTTGTTATGGAGAGCGAGCAACAGATGTTTCATAAGAGATGCCAACCTTCTCATAATATTCACGCAAAGTTTGATAAACAAATTCAGTTCCATTATCTATTCTGATGCGTCGGACAGGTACTTTAAGTTGCACTTGGATCAACTTAAGAAACTTGATTATAAAATTTGGAGCTTCATCTTTTGACCTTAAACATTTAACCCATGTAAATCGAGTGTAATCATCGACAATGACGAGGATATACTTATTTCCATTAACACTTGCGACACATATTGGTCCACAACGATCCATGTGCAAAAGATAGAGTTTTTCTTGATTGGTGTCTTCAGATTTAGGTTTGTGGGGTTTCTTCTTGCTTTTACCCATTGCACA
>BQNB010130346.1:0-18958 GCA_026074375.1 Tanacetum coccineum
GTTTAGGCTTAGACTTTGGAGCAACTTCGGGCTCCGGAATAGGAACTTGGACAACCGGAGGTTGGATGTTTTCGGTACTCGGTTGTACCGTATCCTTTGTCACCTCGGTTTCACGTTCCACCATCTTAGGAAGAGAAGAAGTTGGTGGAATCGTAGGTCCATCGTAAGCAACACCACTTCGGGTAGTGATTGCTTTCAAGTCTCCTCTCGGGTTAACAATGGTATTACTTGGAAGTGATCCCGAACCCGAGGTACTTTGATTTTGATGTTGGTGTTGCATTTGAAAGAAATTAGCCATCATGTTCTTAAGCTCGTTGTTTTGAGTCATCATGATTGTTTTGATTCTCTATCTTATTGGTTCTTGCATCGAGAGAAGATTTGAACTCATTTCGCAATTCCGTTTTCATGTTTGTCATTTG
This sequence comes from Tanacetum coccineum, assembly GCA_026074375.1. Lineage (NCBI taxonomy): Eukaryota > Viridiplantae > Streptophyta > Magnoliopsida > Asterales > Asteraceae > Tanacetum > Tanacetum coccineum. The sequence goes on from BQNB010130346.1 coordinate 420, forward strand.
AGTTCGCATGTCTCTCAAAATAGCTTCATTACTCTTCATGTAGCTTGTTAACTCGTTTGAAGGTCCAACATGAGCTTGATAATTCGGGGCTTGAATATTCGGGGCATGAAGATTCGGAGCTTGATAATTGTTGTTTCCTTGATTGAAATTTTCCCTCTTCCTTGATTGTTTGGAGCTTGATGATTCGGGGCTTGAAAATCCGGGGCTTGAAAATTCCATTGATTTTGATTTTGATTTTGATTGTATCGGTTTTGATTATTCGGTTGATTGAAACCGGGTGGTTCGAGGTAATTATTCGAGCGATAGCTAAGAAAATTACGGTCACCTTGCGGTTGGTAGGAATTACCCCTCGAATTATAGTTACCCGTAGTAGCATAAACAACGTCTTGAGTGTAGCCACCAACGGCTGGGCACTCGGTAAAGGAATGGGGACCACCACAAGTCTCACATTTCGTATCAACAGTTTTGACCGTTTGTATTTGTCTCATCATTTCTACAAAATTCTTATTCATCATTTCCAATTGTCGAACAACTTCGGGACTCTCGGTAGTAGTAGTAGAAGATATATTTCTAGACGTCTCATCTCGAGTTGCTAAAGTGTCCCAATGGTTGTGGTGAGCGGTTATGTTCTCGATTAATTCGTAACATTCTTCTGGTGTCTTTTGCATAAAAGTACCTCCCGCTGCAGCATTGATGGTGTCCCGATGACTTAATGTCAAACCATTATAAAATGTATCAATTTGTGTAACCAAAAGCATGTTATGGTTAGGACACCGATCAATGGACAATTTATAACGCTCCCATGCCTCGAATAACGATTCGTGTGGTTTTTGCTCAAATTTCGTGATCTCATTCCTTAACTTAGTCACCAATAGAAGGAGGAAAATATTTTGAGAGAAATTTCCTCATCATATCGTCAAAAGAGTGGATGGAATTTCGTGGAAGGCGATCATACCATGCGATAGCATGATGCGTCAAGGAATATGGAAAAAGAGATAATCGAAGGGCGTCATCGGAGACCCCATTTTGTTTCATATGTTGAGTAATTTACAAGAATTTATCAATATGTCGATTGGCATCGTCGCCCGGTAATCCGTGAAATTGAGAATTTTGAACTTGTTGTATCATGTGATGACGAAGACCAAAATCCGTAGCTTGAATTGGAATCGGGGCAATTGGTCCGCCCTGTCCATCTATAGACGGTTGGCACAACTCCTCCATCGATCGGGGAGCTTGCCCGTTAGGTCTCACCATCGGAGGTGGACCATTGTTATTAGGAGGAGGGGGCCCCGCAGGAGGCGGTCCCATGTTATTATGAGGAATGCTCATAACTTCTTCGAAATCGAAAAGAGATGACGGTTCACCTAAATTCCTTCGTCGAATAAGACTCTCGGGGTCTCTAAGCGGAGAAAATAGATTAGAAGAATTAGAACGAGTGCTCATGCACTAAAAACAAGATAAGAAAAATAAGATAGAACGAAAATATTTTTGTAACCGATAATCGAACAAGTGTACGGTAGCTCTCTAGATAAACGCACAAAGAAGCGGAGGAGCGGGTAAGCGCGAAGCGTTTTAAAAACCTTCTCCTTTTGGGTCGAAGTTCGTTGGATCGACCCTCCTTAAACCTCTCTTAAAGTTTGTAAATCTAAAGGTGAGCCGTTTTCACAAGTGACACAACGGTTGATTTTTATGTTTTCTAATTTTTTTTGGTATTTTATAAAATAAATTGAAAGCAAAATATTTTTGTATTTTTATGGTTTTATAAAAGAAAATAGAAAATAGAAAACGATAACTTCACGAGGAAGGATCTTCAAGGCACTAACTTCAAATACTTCGCGAAAATCGTACACCTCTCCCCGGCAGCGGCGCCAAAAATTTGATTCGATCCAAATAGTCTATATATAATTAAATATATATCCTAAATATCTCAAACTAATTATAGTATAGTAAGTATCCCGTTTGATAAGAAAATTGCTTGAGGACAAACAATATTTTATCTCCCAGAGTCGTATCCCGACAAAAGGTGAATTTGAAATCCACGAAAGTATTTTGTTTGATGCTTGAATATTAAATATTTTGAATTTTGATTCTACTTCTAAAAATTAAACACAAAAGCAACTAAAGGCAAACAAATAAAAGATTTAAAGTAAAAACGTTAACGAGAATTCTAAAATGCGACATATAAGCAAATAATACAAATTTTAACCCTACAAACTCAAATTTAATTTTTATAAATCATAAATGACTAAAAATAATTTTCAGAAAAAGAATTACATATTTTTTTTATTATGAATTAAAAACGATTTTAATCTAAAAAATTAATTAAAAATACTAAACGAATCTATAAAAATTTGGAAAAATTATGAAAAGTACTTTATACTATGAAGAATGTAAGAAAAATAAAAGCAGGCAAAGAAGCTTAAAGGATAAGCAGCAAATAAGCAATTAAGATCGAATAAGCTAATCCTAAGGTTACTATAAATATTAAACTAAACAACTTCTAAATGTAAAAGTCCCAAGGGCGCAGTGGTTTGTGGGTGAGTGTTAAAAACGTATAAGGGTTAAGCTCGAGGTCAGGGGTTCGAGTCTTGCTCACCCTTGGCTTTCCTATACCCTTATATGTTTTTTTTTCGAAATTTCTTTTTGCAAAAATCTTTTAACAAGCTTAAAAACAAACTTTTATAAAATCAAAATTTCAAAACTTAAAATTAAGCTTGTAATAAGCTTTTAAAAGCCACAGTTTGTCATTTAAACTTATGAAGCTTAAGAGCTAAACTATTTTAGCTAAAAGCTTTAATAAGCTAAAGCTTCTAGCTAAATAAAAAAATTTAATTCGATCCAAATAGTCTATATATAATTAAATATATATCCTAAATATCTCAAACTAATTATAGTATAGTAAGTATCCCGTTTGATAAGAAAATTGCTTGAGGACAAACAATATTATATCTCCCGGATGTCGTATCCCGACAAGAGGTGAATTTGAATTCCACGAAAGTATTTTGTTTGATGCTTGAGTATCAAATATCTTGAATTTTGATTCTACTTCTAAAAATTAAACACAAAAGCAACTAATAGGCAAGCAAACAAATAAGGCAATTAAAGATTTAAAGTTAAAACGTTAACGGGAATTCTAAAACGCGACACATAAGCAAATAATTCAAATTTTAACCTTACAAACTCAAATTTTAGTTCTAAAAATCCTAAATGACTAAAAATAATTTTCAGAAAAAGAATTATATTTTTTTGATTTTTATTTTATTTATAAAGAATTAAAAATGATTTTAATCTAGAAAATTAATTAAAAATACTAAACTAATCCTAGAAATTCTAAAAAAATTATGAAAAGTACTTTAGACTAAGTTGATCCTAAGAAAATTGAAAACTAGGAAATTTGCTAAACAAATAAGCAGTAGCTAAGCAAATAAGAAAAAATAAGTTAAACCTAAAGATGACCTTAAATATATTTTGTAATGAAATGCTATTTGAAAAGTCCCAAGGGCGCAGTTGGTTAAGTGGGTGAGTGTTAAAAACGTATAAGGGTTAAGGTTGAGGTCAAAGGTTCGAGTCTTGCTCACCCTTGGCTTCCCTATACCCTTATATGTTTTTATTTTTTAAAATTTCTTTTTGCAAAATCTTTGAATAAGCTTAAAAACAAACTTTTATAAAAGCAAAAATTTCAAAGCTTAAAATTAAGCTTGTAATAAGCCGTTAAAAGCCACAGTTTGTCATTTAAACTTATGAAGCTTAAAAGCTAAACTGCTTTAGCTAAAAGCTTTAATAAGCTAAAGCTTCTAGCCAAATAAGCTTTTAAATGCTTAAAGCCAACTTAATAAGCAATGACAAATCCAAATTAAGCCAACCTAATAAGCCATAAGCTTAAACTAACAGATAAGCTTATAAGCTAATAACTAGTTAACAGGTAAACCAACTAGGCACTTTTGAGCTTATTTTTAAGCAACTAAATGGAACCTTATGGCAAAATGACTTGTAAAACTTTAAAGCTTATGCTAAAAACTATCTAAATCAATAATCAAAAAGTATTTTGAAAATCAAATAAGCTAAGAGAAGGCTAAATGAAAAAGTTGCTCAGGTAGTTTACCCTATTTTTGGCTTTTTCAAATTTTTATCAAAACACTAAAATGCTACTTTAGGCCTAAATTCAGATAACCTAATAAGCTATAAACAAGATAATAAGCCTTAACAGATTATCATTAACCTATAAACTATCTGTGCCCCAAAATTTAAATCCTAAATCTAACTTATACTACCTTAATTTTAAGATTGAAAAAGGCTATTAAGCTGTTTTACTATCTGATGCAATTGACTAATCTTTTAACCTAAACTCAAATCTACTAATGCAGACCTTAAGGACTTAGGTACTACACCAATTAAACATCAAAACAAGAGCAAACAATCAACTTAAGCTACTTAGAACAGATCTAAGCACAAAATGCTATGATTCTGAGCTTATGAACTCAGATTTAAGCATCTAACATACAAACTTATTATAACCTGATTTAGCCAAACAAAAACCTTAAATCCTTATCTTATAATCTTAAATTTGATGTTTAAACTTGATCAAAAGGACCAAAAGGCTCTTGACAGCACTAACTTAAGTTAGTGTTGTCTTGTGCCAAACACTCCTTTAGAAAGCTTATAATCATTTTTAGCTTATAAAACTAAGAGTTAAAGCTTAAATAAGCTAAACCAGATAGTGACAAGCTTATATTATATCTAATAAGCAAATTTCAACTATCAAATAAGCTGTAACAATAAGCTATAAGATTATGCTAATATTTTTGGATTTTTTAACAGTTTTTATGAAAACCAAAGAAGAACTTAAAACAGAATAATATAAGCTACAAGCTAAATGCAATAAGCTAATAAAAACTAGATTAAGCACAACTAAAGCAGAATTAAGCCACAATAAGCAGATCTATAAGCTAACAAGGAAATAAGCTAAAATATGCAATAGAAAGTGAAACTTACAATTTCCCTTGCTCAAACAGGGATCATATGCTCTCAGAGCTTAGAATTAAGCTCTAGCTTATCAGAGATAAGCTGGTAAGGTCTATAAGCCCATCCAGGTTTGGCTTATCATACATTAAGGTGAGGTATATTTAGGGGTGAGATTTGAGAAATAATAAGCTCAGTTAAGCTTTTGAGGGCTTAACTGAGTAGAGGCTAGCTTAAGTAGTATTTGAGAGCTTATAAGAGCTTATAAAATTGAAATTAAGCTTAAACAAACAATAGATGTAATAAGTAAAAACATGAATTAAACATTAACTGAAATTTTATTGATAAACAAGTGAGTTAGAAACTTTTATAAAGGAAATTACATCAAATTAAAGATATTAAGCTAAAAACGGTTACAATAAGCTAAAAATACTAATTAAGCTAAATACTACCCTAGATATTTTGCTCTGTGAGGTGAGGCCTCCTTTTATAGGAGTGAGGTGAAGCTTCTAGCCCTCTGGACGCTCCTCATCCTTTTAATCTAAGCCATCCATCAATAACCAACTCTAAATACAATGATTACAGCCCTTGACTTGAGTGCACGTCACATCCTCCAATCATATTCATTAGGATCGCCAGCGTGGACTCCTGAGTGTTAGACGTGTCAGTTTCTAGCTTCTAGAAGGACGGGAGTATGTGGGTGATTGAGATGATTTAACCTGGTTCGTGTATTGGTAAAATGGAGGGAAGAGGTAAAATGAGAGAGCTACACAATACATTTTGACTCAGTTTTGACCCTTGTGTTTATAAGTGTGTTGACTAGTTTTTGGACTTGGGCCTAGTATTGGTTTTGGGCCATGATTTTGGATATGGATTATAAATGATTAAGGCTTATATTTAGTGTGGTATATGTTTTAGTGGGCTGACTCGGCCCACTAAAATGGGTCCGGGTTGGTCCATAGAAGATGGGTATGCCTTTGGCTTCGGTATTTTAACGCTCTTTCAATCCTGTGCCTGGTTTTGTCTAGTTTTGTCTTTATTTTGTCCTTTTCTTGATATCCGTTACCTGCATATACACAAACATAAAAACAAGCATATACATTGCATTTTTCATACGTTTTTGGTTATTTGGGCTCGTTTTTATAATAGAAAAGGTATGTGATTTAACACATACCAAAATCCTCCATACTAAGCTATTGCCATGTCCTCACGCAATGTCATAGATACATACTTAGAAAACCAAAAATTTCAACCCTCCTTAGACTAATTACTTCGAAAACTAGCTAAGTGTTCATCAAAGGGATTTAAGAAATCACTAGTTTTGAAAAGCTCCCCGTTTAACCATTTTTATGCATTTATTATTATCATACATAACTATACAGAACAAGAAACACTAAAAAGGATAAATTTATCATCCTTGATTTTTCACCCGCCCCAAACCAAGCTTAAAAACGAAATCATTGTTAAATACAAGTTAAGATGCTAACATTACTCATAGATGCAAATTGTGTAAGTATAAAAATACTTTTTGCTACCTTATTTCCTATATCCTACTAAAGATTTTTTTATTATTATTTGCTGTCAAATATAAAATTAATGTCGGTATTTATATAGAAAGTAAATACAGGTTTAGACAACCAATTATTTGGAAATCCTTTCCTAAAGAGGCGATATGGTGAGAAATAAGGTCATCATTAAGGTTCTAATTTCGCGATGCATTTAGGAGTTATCCTTTTTAGATAAACCCTTTGACGTAAATTTGGCTTTAATTATTGCAACATTATTAATCCTCGGTCCTTTAGAAGGCTCTGATGTCTTAAATGTCTGTGCTACACGATTGTGTGATACAGCAAGAGATGCAAAGTAGTAAAAACTTTTATCAGCCCATAGTTTTTTTATTATTATTATTACCTCCACCCTTTAAACGACTACCACATCGGTTGTGAGCCGGCAAGAGGTAGTGGTCTTATTTCGGCTTCGGTTTATTACATAACTTATTATTATTAGCCAAATTTCAAGTCCTGTGGTCTTTTAACTACCTAGACAACGGTAGCGAGCCGTCAGGAATCGGTAGCCTATTTCCCCACAACACTGACAAAACCTCGATGTGTACCTTACTTTCACCAGAAGGAATCTCTACGAAGTGATTTAAACTAAGAATCGCAAAAACCTAAAGTAACTTTATTTATTCAACAATTATATAACGTTTATTAAGCTGATGGGAGCAAAAAGCCACAATTAACCTCTATGAGCCTTAAAGAGATCCAACTACTCTATGTTTAGCATCTAACTTATATAAAACTCTATCATTTCTCGTTCTTCGCAAATTTAAAATCTTTAATAAAAAGATCCGCGAATGCTTAGTCTAATAAAACAAGCTTTGCATATTTAAAGTCTATCATGGAAACTTGCAAACTCTTGGCTTTTTCAAGCTAGAATTCGCGTTTTAAAGCTTCTTGTATAAAAGACTAGCAAAAGCTTAAATTTATATAAGTTAAGGGGCAAGCTAGAGCGCAACATGCTCGATCAAGTCAAAATTTATTCCTTAAAAAGACAAAACATCGTGTCAAAACACTTATTCTATTTTTGAATTTTTTTAAATTTTGGCATATTTTTGCTATTTTTGGTGGAAAAACAGGGTTACGTGAAGACAAGGCAAATGCAAGTAAGATCGAATCAAAAGATCCCCCCCCCATACTAGAACTACACATTGTCCTCAATGTGAGACTGTCACCCCCATACTAATTTCAAGGCATAATCTAAATATTAAGGGGTCTCTACATAAATCTAAAGCCGTTTATTCAATATGCTAATAAATAAACGATAAATCAATAAGATCTAGGATATCGGATTCCCATATATAAGCATGCGAATGATTAAAGATCGAGTGGACGATGGACAAAACCACGAGCATGAGAGTCTTCAAAATCCGGGCAATCCTGGACATAAACCACAAAACATGAAACACGAGAAAGGAAGAGGCGAGCCTCCTCACATCACACTTATTCAATACTTTCTTTGTCCTAATTTATTTGTCCCTGTTGACTTTGTGGGTCTTTCCTTATCAACTTTGACCTTAAATAAAAAAAATTGCATTACATAATACTTGATGAAAATTATACCAATGGAATATACATTTAAAACTCAATCCATTCATATATTTTGCATCATATACTAAATAACACAAACAAAATTATTTAAGGTCAAAGTTGATAAAAAAAGACCCAAAAAGTCAAATAGGGACAAGTAAATTGGGACAGAGGGAGTATTAATATACTAATATACTATTACTAAGGATAAGCATGTGTTGTCACCCACGAAGCGCTTGTTTTTGTTAACCGAGTCACGAGCTGGACTCGACCCCAAATTTAATTATCCATGGGGAAAGTTTGGAGATCTGGGACAACCATCGTTGGTATGTCCCCTCAAAAGTAATGCTTAAGTCTATGACCATTCACCTTGAAGTTTAGCCCGTCGGTTTGAGATAACTCGACGGTGCCATAATGGAATACTTGGGTAATGGTGAATGGTCCAGTCTAGCGGGTCTTAAGCTTGCTCGAGAAAATATTTAATCAGGAATTAAAAAGGAGGACTCGATCACCAACATTGAAAACGCGGTTCTTGAGTTTGGAGCCATGGATCCTCTTGGTTTTCTCTTTATAGATCAAAGAGTTCTCATAGACCTGATCACGAAGTTCATTTAATTCATTCATTTGAACTTTTCGGTGATCACCCGCGGTCTTAAGGTCAAAATTACAATGTTTCAAGGCCCAATAGGCCTTGTGCTCAAGCTCGATAGGAAGATGGCAAGCCTTTCCGTATACGAGCTTATAAGGAGTACACCCGATGTGTGTTTTGAAAGTGGTACAGAAGGCCCATAATTCATCATCTAACTTATCGGACCAAGAAGCACGGTTTTCACCTATGGTCCTTTCTAAAATGCGTTTTAAACCACGATTTGAAACCTCCACTTGCCCACTTGTTTGTGGGTGATATGCGGTAGAGAGATGATGAGTAACTCCATATTTAAGCATAACTTTAGCAAATTGATCATTACAAAAATGGGTACCGCAATCACTGATTATAGCACGTAGAGTTCCAAATCGGGCAAAAAGGGATTTCAAAAATTTTACAACAACTCGGGCGTCGTTAGTGGGGAGCGCTTTCGCTTCAACCCATTTTGACAAGTAGTCAACGACCATGAGAATATACTTGTTCCCTCGTGAAGATGGGAACGGTCCCATGAAATCGATGCCTCACACGTCAAAGATCTCGCAAACTTGAATAGCATTTTGAGGCATTTCATCACGTTGCGAGATTTTAGAATTTTACATGACAGTTGGACAAGCATCACATCGTGGTGAACAAGTCTATGGGCATCTCGGTAAATTGTAGGCCAATGAAACCCAGCATCAAAGGACTTTTTTAGCGGTGTTGTTGGCCACATGATGTCCCCCAGGTGGGTACCATTATGGCAAAGCCAGTGAGGAGTTCAACGGCTTCTTGGCGTCAAACACATCGCCTTAATCATTTGATCATGCACAAATCTTAAACAAATGGGGTAGTCCATATAAATTATGCTTTAACTCCTTAAAGAATTTTTTCTTTTGTTGGGACGACATCCCTTTAACAACGAAATTCCCCGCATGGTAATTTGAAATGTCAGCAAACATGGGGTACTTGAATCATTATGAGAAGATATCATTCCAAGGGTCCCGAGAGGAAAGTTTTCATTAATTTCCTTTTCTCAAGATCACCTTCATGAGGATTTTCTAGTCTAGATAAATGGTCGGCCGCGAGATTCTCCGCTCCTTTTTTATCACAAATAATAACATCAAATTCTTAGAGTAGGAAAATCCACCAGAGCAATCTTGGCTTAGCATCTTGTTTAGCAAAGAGATAATGTGAGCCGTGTGGTCAGTTTACACTATGGTTTTCGATATAAGACTATGTAAAGGCCGAAATTTCTCGAAAGCATACAAATCGGCATACATAATAACTCATTTTTACGTTGTAGTGTAATGTGCTTATGATTTCGTCATGGTCTTACTTGCATAGTGTTAGGCCTAAAATGTTTAGTCTTTTCGTTGCCCAAGTCTGCACCTACCGCATAATCACTTAGCGTGCACATAATTTCAAATGGTAGTCCCCATTGGCGGGATAACTAAATTCGGGCTGCTTCGCGTTTACTTTTTTCTTAAGTATTTTAAATGCTTTAAGACGTTCATTCGAGAAAACAATTGGAGGTTTCTTTTTCAAGATGATGGGTCATCGGACACTGGCAATTTTAGAAAAATCTTAGATAATATCGTTGAATTGATAGGACCCGGAGTGACCTAAAAAACTTTAACACTTTGACGGAAGTCAGATGTGGGAGTTTAGCTATAAACATTCACTTTAGCTCTGTCCCGGACTCAATCTTGAACTTTAACAAAACTAAAATCTTATGGCCAAGGACAATGCCTTCTTTAACCATGAAATGGCACTTCTCCCAATGTAGAACTAAGTTAGTGTCTTCGCACTGTTTTAGCATCTTTTCTAAATAGGAGAGGCAAGATGAGAAAGAATCCCTGAATACTAAGAAATCGTCCATGAAGATCTCTATTGTTTCCTTGATCATATCGTGGAAAATGGCCATCATGCACCTTTGGAACGTTCCTGGAGCATTACATAAACCAAATGGCATACGTCGGTAGGCAAACATCCCATAAGGGCAAGTGAAGGTGGTCTTCTCTTGGTCTTTCGGGTCAATAGGTATTTGAAAATAATCAGAAAAACCATCTAGAAAACAATAGTATTCATTTCCCGCTAAACGTTCTAACATTTGATCCATAAAAGGGAACGGGAATGGTCTTTATGAGTGGCATCATTAAGCTTTTGATAATCATTACAAACTCGCCAACCCGTAACTAACCTAGTAGGTATTAACTCATTTTCTTCGTTTTCAATTATGGTTATGCCACCCTTTTTAGGCACACAATGAATGGGGCTCACCCACAGACTATTAGAGATAGGGTAAATCAATCCGGCATCGAGGAATTTGATAACCTCCTTTTTGATAACCTTATGAATTTTCGGATTTACCCTTCTTTGATGTTGAACCGATGGTTTGAAGTCGTCTTCCATTAAAATCTTGTGAGTACAAAAACTAGGGTCAATGCCCTTAATGTCGGAAATCTTCCATGCGATGGCCCATTTATGTGACTTAAGAACTTTTAAAAGGGCAGCCTTTTCTTCATCTTTTAACTCTTTAGAAATTATGATGGGTAATCTATCGGTTCCTTCTAAAAATGTATATTTTAAATGAGAAGTTAAATCCTTAAGCTAGAGTTCCGGTGGTTCTTCGATTGAAGGCTTTGTCAAAGTAACATCAACTTGCTTAAGGTCGTCATTCTTTATCGGAGGGAGAGTCAGAGATGGGTCTTCATTTAACAATTTTTTAAGGTAAATAATTTCTCCCTCCGTGTCGTAATAATCATCATCTAAATTATAAAGCTCTTCCGGGGTATGTAGAAAAGTCTCAATTTCTTCCAAAAATGAAATCTCCTCCTTCAAAAGGAGTGAACGAGGGGGAATAAGAAGTGATGATAGGATCCGAAGGAGTGGGATTGCCACTTGATGAACTATTCGAAAATCCAAGCACTTCTTGAGCATACTCCTCACAAAGCAACGTCTATGACATTTACTTGATTAATCGTTTCGTAACTACAGGAGTCTCTCAGAGTTTGCCCGACTTTAAACGTAATGGCCTCATAATCAATTCGTAGAGTTAATTCTTCACCATAAACATCGATTAAAGCCCTTGTTGTCCTCAAGAAAGGTCTCCCGAGGATGAGGGGGACCCGAGGATCAACATCGTAATCAACAACAACGAGGTCGGCCAGAAAATAAAACTTTCCTACTTTTACAAAAACATCTTCGGCAACTCCTTCCGGGTGAACGGTCGATCAGTCCGCGAGTTCAAGTGTCATGCGGGTCGAAGTGAGTTCCGGGATCGAAAGCTGCTTCTATACGGAAAGAGGCATTAGATTAATGCTAGCGCCAAGATCGGCCAAGGCTAAGCACTCATTTAGCTCCGGAAAATCACACGGGATTAAAAACTTGCCGGGGTCTCCAAGTTTTTTGGGTAACTTCTTTAGGAGCACCGCCGAACAATTTTCATTTAACAGAATTTTTGCTAATTCAAACAACTTTTCTTTATTACTTAGAAGACTCTTAAACGTAGAAGGAAACTTTGGCATATGAAGAAGAGCATCCGTGAAGCTAATATCGAAGTGTAATCTTTGAAAGATTTGAAGAAACTTCAACATTTGATTATTAGCTTTTTCATGGATTTTTTGGTCATTAAGCCTCGAAGGATAAGGAATTGACGGTTTAGGTTTAGGCTTTGGAGCAACTTCGGGCTCCGGAATAGGGTCTTGGATAACCGGAGGTTGGACGTGTGCGGTACTTCCTAAACTTGTATTTTGCACTTTGTCGCCTCGGTTTCACGTTCCACTTCCTTTGGGAGAGGAGAAGGAGTAGGTAGAATCGTAGGTCCATCATAAGCAACACCACTTCAGGTGGTAAAGCTTTCACGTCTCCTCTCGGGTTAGCAATGGTATTGCTAGGAAGTGATCCTGAACCTGAGGGATTTTGATTTTGCATATTAGTTAATATGTTCATTATTTGATTGTTTTGATTTTCTATTTTATTGGTTCTTGCATCAATCGTAGATTTGAACTCATTTCGCAATTCCGTTTTCATGTTCGTTATTTGAGTTCGCATGTCTCTCAAAATAGCTTCATTACTCTTCATGTAGCTTGTAAACTCATTTGAAGGTCCAACTTGAGCTTGATAATTCGGGGCTTGATAATTGTTGTTTCCTTGATTGAGATTTTGCCCTCTTTCTGATTGTTCGGAGCTTGATAATTCGGGGCTTGAAAATTCTCTTGATTTTGATTTTGATTGTATCGGTTTTGATTATTTTGCACATTCGGTTGATTGAAACCGGGTGGTCCAAGGTAATTATTCTAGCGATAGCTTAGCAAATTACGGTCACCTTGCGGTTGGTAGGAATTACCCCCCGAATTATAGTTACCCGTAGTAGCATAAGCGGCCTCTTGAGTGTAACCACCGACGGCTGGGCACTCGGTAAAAGAATGAGGACCACCACAAGTCTCACATTTCGTATCAACAATTTTGACCATTTGTATTTGTCTCATCATCTCTACAAAAAATTTATTCGTCATTTCCAATTGTCGAACGACTTTGGGACTCTCGGTAGTAGTAGTAGAAGAGATATTTCTAGACGTCTCATCTCGAGTTGCTGAAGTATCCTAATGGTTGTGGTGAGCGGTTATGTTCTCGATCAATTCGTAACATTCTTCTGGTGTCTTTTGCATAAAAGTACCTCCCGCTGCAGCATTGATGGTGTCCCGATGACTTAATGTCAAACCATTATAAAACGTATCAATTTGTGTAACCAAAGCATGTTATGGTTAGGAAACCGATCAATGGACAATTTATAACGCTCCCATGCCTCGAATAACGATTCGTGCAGTTTTTGCTCAAATTTTATGATCTCGTTCCTTAACTTAGTCACCATGGAATGAGGAAAATATTTTGAGAGAAATTTCCTCATCATATCATCGAAAGAGTGAATGGAATTCCTTGGAAGGCGATCATACCACGCAATAGCATGATGCGTCAAGGAATATGGAAAAAGAGATAAACGAAGGGCGTCATCGGAGACCCCATTTTGTTTCATATGTTGAGTAATTTCTAAGAATTTATCAATATGTCGATTGGCATCGTCGCCCGGTAATCCGTGAAATTGATAATTTTGAACTTGTTGTATCATGTGATGACGAAGTCCAAAATCCGTAGCTTGAATTGGAGTCAGGGCAATTGGTCCGCCCCGTCCATCGATAGACGGTTAGCACAACTCCTCCATTGATCGGGGAGCTTGCCCGTTAGGTCTCACCATCGGAGGTGGACCATTGTTATTAGGAGGAGGGGGCCCCGTAGGAGGCGGTCCTATGTTATAATGAGGAATTCTCATAACTTCTTCGAAGTCGAAAAGAGATGACGGTTCACCTAAATTCCTTCGTCGAATAAGACTCTCAGGGTCTCGAAGCAGAGAAAATAGATTAGAAGAATTAGAACGAGTGCTCATGCACTAAAAAGAAGATAGGAAAAATGAGATAGAACGAAAATATTTTTGTAACCGATAATCGAACAAGTGTACGGTAGCTCTCTAGATAAACGCAAAAAAAAGCGGAGGAGCGGGTAAGCGCGAAACGTTTTAAAAACCTTCTCCTTTTGAGTCGAAGTTCGTTGGATCAACCCTCCTTAAACCTCTCTTAAAGTTTGTAAATCTAAAGGTGAGCCGTTTTCACAAGTGACACAACGGTTGATTTTTATGTTTTCTAATATATTTTTTTCGGTATTTTATAAAAATAAATTGAAAGCAAAATATTTTTGTATTTTTATGTTTTTATAATAGAAAATATAAACGATACTTCCGAGGAGATGATCTTCCAAGGCACTACTTCACAATACTTCGCGAAATTTAGTACACCCTTCCCCTGGACAACGTACGCCAAAAATTTGATTCGATCCAAATAGTCTATATATAATTAAATATATATCCTAAATATCTCAAACTAATTATAGTATAGTAAGTTTATTAAATATAAAATTGCTTGAGGGCAAACAATAGTATATTTCCCGAGTGTCGTATCCCGACGAGAAATGAATTTGAATTTTACAAAAGTATTTTGTTTGATGCTTGAATATTCAATATTTTTGATTTTGATTACTCAATTCTAAAAACGCAAAAATAAACAAGTAAGAGCACGGTAATCAAATAACACAACTATCGATTAAACTAAAAGTTTTACAAAAATTAAAAAGAGTCTCTAATTATAAAATACCTACTATGACAAAGTAAGCCCTTAAAAATGCAAATTTATAACTTTTTTATATCCTAAATGACTAAAAAATAATTTTCATTAATAAGAATTATATTCTTTTGATTTTATATTTATTTATTATGGAATTAAAAACGATTTCTTTTATATGTAGAAAATTAATTAAACTTACTAAAAACTAATCCTAAAAATTCTAGAAAAATGATGAAAAGTACTTTAGACTATGAAGAAGGTAAGAAAAATAAAAACAGGCAAAGAAGCTTAAAGAATAAGCAGCAAATAAGAAATTAAGATTCGATTAAGCTATAATCTTAATGTCGGTGATACTATAAATATTAAACTAAACAACTTCTAAATGTAAAAGTCCCAAGGGCGCAGTGGTTTGTGGTGAGTGTTAAAAACGTATAAGGGTTAAGGTCGAGGTCAGGGGTTCGAGTCTTACTCACCCTTGGCTTCCCTATACCCTTATATGTTTTTTTTCGAAATTTCTTTTTGCAAAATCTTTCAATAAGCTTAAGACAAACTTTTATAAAAGCAAAAATTTTAAAACTTTAAATTAAGCTTGTAATAAGCTTTTAAAAGTCATAGTTTGTTATTTAAACTTATGAAGCTTAAAAGCTAAACCGTTTTAGCTAAAAGCTTTAATAAGCTAAAGCTTCTAACCAAATAAGCTTTTAAATGCTTAAAGCCAAAATAAGCAATGACAAGTTCAACTTAAGCCAACCTAATAAGCCACATATAAGCAGAAACATGAAGCTGTTTCTTTTTGAAAAGTCTTAGGGCTTTTTAAGCCACTTAAATTGCACTCAGTTAGCTTCAATATGCTTAACCTTTGTTAAATTAAGCTGCTATCACTTAATCCTAATCTTTTAAGTCTCAATTATTCTCATAATAAGCAATCCTAAAAGCCATAAGCTCTAAATATCAGTTAAGCTCCCTTAGTGCTAAAAACAGCTAAAAAACAGACCAACTAGGCACTTTTGAGCTTATTTTTAAGCAACTAAATGGAACCTTATGGAAAAATGACTTGTAAAACCTCAAAGATTATGCTAAAAACTATCTAAATCAACAATCAAAAAGTATTTTGAAAATCAAATAAGCTAAGAGAAGGCTAAATGAAAAAGGTTGTCAGGCAGTTTAACTATTTTTTGGATTTTTCGCAAATTTTTTGATCCAAAACACTAAATTGCTACTTTTAGGCCTAATTTCATATAACCTAATAGCTTTAAACAGTTTATAAGCCCATAACAGATTTTCTTTGACTACAAACTATTTGTGCTCCAATTTTTAAATACTAATTCTTAACTTATACTCCTTATTTTTAAGATTGAACAAAGGCTATTAAGCTCTTTTACTAAAAAGATGCCATTGAACATAACCTTTAAGCACAAAACTCAATATCTTTCTATATGCACTATCCTTAAAGGACTTAAGGTACTTCACAAATTAAACATCCAAAACAAGAGCAATATGTCAACTTAGCTACTTAGAACAGATTAAGTACAAAATGCTATGATTGAGCTTTATGAACTCTGATTCAAGCATCTATCACCTCAATCTTATTATAACCTGAGATTTGCAAACAATAAACCTTAAATCCTTATATTATAATATCTTAAATTTGATGTTTAAACTTGATCAAAAGGACCAAAAGGCTCTTGACAGCACTAACTTAAGTTAGTGTTGTCTTGTGCCAAACACACCTTTAGAAAGCTTATAATCATTTTTAGCTTATAAAACTAAGAGTTAAAGCTTAAATAAGCTAAACCAGATAATGACAAGCTTATATTATATATAATAAGCAAATTTCAACTATCAAATAAGCTGTAACAATAAGCTATAAGATTATGCTAATATTTTTGGATTTTTTAATAGTTTTTATGAAAACCAAAGAAGAACTTAAAACAGAATAATATAAGCTACAAGCTAAATGCAATAAGCTAATAAAAACTAGATTAAGCACAACTAAAGCAAAATTAAGCCACATTAAGCAGATCTATAAGCTAACAAGGAAATAAGCTAAAATATACAATAGAAAGTGAAACTTACAATTTCCCTTGCTCAAACAGGGATCATATGCTCTCAGAGCTTAGAATTAAGCTCTAGCTTATCAGAGATAAGCTGGTAAGGTCTATAAGCCCATCCAGGTTTGGCTTATCATACATTAAGGTGAGGTATATTTAGGGGTGAGATTTGAGAAATAATAAGCTCAGTTAAGCTTTTGAGGGCTTAACTGAGTAGAGGCTAGCTTAAGTAGTATTTGAGAGCTTATAAGAGCTTATAAAATTGAAATTAAGCTTAAACAAACAATAGATGTAATAAGTAAAAACATGAATTAAACATTAACTGAAATTTTATTGATAAACAAGTGAGTTAGAAACTTTTATAAAGGAAATTACATCAAATTAAAGATATTAAGCTAAAAACGGTAACAATAAGCTACAAATACTAATTAAGCTAAATACTACCCTAGATATTTTGCTCTGTGAGGTAAGACCTCCTTTTATAGGAGTGAGGTGAAGCTTCTAGCCCTCTGGACGCTCCTCATCCTTTTAATCTAAGCCATCCATCAATAACCAACTCTAAATCCAATAATCACAGCCCTTGATTTGAGTGCACATCACATCCTCCAATCATATTCATTAGGATCGCCAGTGTGGACTCCTGAGTGTCAGACGTGTCAATTTCTAGCTTCTAGAAGGACGGGAGTACGTGGGTGATTGAGATGATTTACCCTGGTTCGTGTATTTGTAAAATGGAGGGAAGAGGTAAAATGAGAGAGATACACAGTACATTTTGACTTAGTTTTGACCTTTGTGTTTATAAATGTGTTAACCAGTTTTTGGACTTAGGCTTGGTATTGGTTTTGGGCCATGATTTTGGATATTGATTATAAATGATTAAGACTTATATTTAGTGTGGTATATGTTTTAGTGGGCTAACCCGGCCCACTAAAATGGATCCAGGTTGGTCCATAAAAGATGGGTATGCCTTCGGATTCGGTATTTTTGCTCTCTTTCAATCCCGTGCCTGGTTTTGTCCAGTTTCGTCTTTATTTTTTCCTTCTCTTGATATACGTTACCTGCACATACACAAACACAAAACAAGCATATACATTGCATTTTTCACACGTTTTTGGTTATTTGGGCTTGTTTTTATAATAGAAAAGGTATGTGATTTAACACATACCACACATCTTTTTAAGAACAAAGCAAATGCAAATGAAAGAATAATCTCTAAGGCTTTTATTACTTCCTACACTTATTTTGAACATTGTTCCCAATGTTCTACAAGTATCGAAAAAATGAATAAAGGGAAGATCAATAAAAATAAGAGAAACTAATACTCCTTTGGTTTGGTCAATATCGGAGAAGAAACAAGATGATCCGGCTAAATCTTCATTCAAGAATCGTCCAAGTGAATATCTAATGAACTTCCAGACACTCCTTATCTAATATAACCTGAAAATCAAAGACAAAAACAACTATACCTAGCTTAAAATTGACGGTAGATAAGATACGACCTTATTTAATCATAAAATAAAATCCTAAGAAAGCAAAAAAGATTGAATGTCACAACTAATGTAATCGTGGTTTTTTGAAAAAATCTAAAAAATTAAAAATTATATGAATTTAACAAAAAAAGATTTCAAAAATTCAAAAAAAC
>BQNB010130347.1:3339-18958 GCA_026074375.1 Tanacetum coccineum
TAATTATACGTTGTAATAGGCTACACGGGTAAACGGGCTCTTAAATGTAATCTAACCGGTCACGTGTATCGGGCGAAAGCCCAAGTAATCCCGAGCCCGGCCCGTAGAAATACCAAGGCATGAAAGCCTCTTGGTATTAAGTATAAATACCCCTCTCCAAGTATGGAGAGGGTGTTGATGCTTGTTGATTCTTGTTGGTTCTTGTTAATTCTCACATTGTAATTTTGCAAGTAATCATCCATCTTTTTCTTCTCCCTACCTTTCTCTCTCTAACTTCTCTCAAAATTTCTTCCATATTTTCTCTCATCTTATTTTCTTGTTCATCGTAATGAAGTGAAAGTGATTCAAAAGGTAACCTACAAACAACTTCAACCAATGTTGGAACCTCGGACTAGGGATAGCCTTTGACAAGGCACCTGTAGAAATACCCGCTACCATCTTTAGCTCGAATCCTGACTCTATTGCAAGTCACTTTAGCCAAATAGCCTCCTTTGCAGCCTCCGTAAGTGTCATGTATGCCGCTTCAGTTGTTGACAAAGCCATCATGTACAGCATCATAGCTTCTCAGCTTCATGCACATCCTTGTATCATCAACCCGTACCATGTGATTGATCTACCCATGACAGTGATCGATCTTCCCATGACGTAGTCAAAATCCACAAAAACATGTACGTCTGTCTGTAATCCACGATCAAACTTATCCAACATACCCACATCTGCAGATGCTATGTCAAGTCTCGTGCAGACCACCCGATACTCCTGGCTTCCAACTGCATATATACATGAACACTTACCATTCTTTTCTACATCATAGTCCCCTGATAGACTACCCTCCAACGACAGTATGGAGTGTCCCTCCAACAAAGTCTGTACCAACTTTCCGCTGTAAAACCTGGACTGTGACACCCTCAGAGTATTACCACTCTGATCCCTGACGATCTCCATACCAATAATTTCCCTTAACTTTATCACAAACCTTTTGTAGCCATGATCCTCAGCCTTGCATCTCCGCAAAAAAACCATATCATCTATATGGAGAAATAGATGTATGAACATACCTGGTGTATACTCCCAGTAATAGCCATCGCTGTCGTCACTGCATTTCTTGCAACCATTGCTGAGCAAATACACATCTGTCCGAGAATCCATATCATCTTTCAATCCAACCTTCCACTTGAAAATCAAATCATAAGCAACTGTATTATTGAAAGTCAATGACTCATATGCATAAATCTTCTCCACTGCAGCAGCTACAAAAGCACCCTCATTACTGTCTTCTCTATAACTGAATAGTTCCCATGCCAAGTGTTTCTCCCTATCACGTGCTGAATGATAGTATATCAAATCTTGAGTTTGTACTTCCTGTGAACCAGCTACATGATCGACATTCCCATGAGGTTCCACCTCAAATGTATGATCCTCCTGCAGTTCCACCTCAAACTTAACTCCTTGCAACACCTGCACTGAACTTATACCTACACAAGAACTAATGAAAGTTTTTCTTGTATTCCTCACTTTCATTGAAACCCATATTCTTGTAAAGCACTACCTTTGAAGTAACGTCATCTAACCTTCAAAGCTTTATTACCCACTACACCTTTACGGTATCCTAGGAATATGCACTTACCTTGCCTTTTACTAGCAAGCCAACCAAAAAACCCTAACATATCTCTAGGCGTCTTAAATCCAATCGGTGATGATGGTGACCTTGTTCACTAGATATGTAGATATGGTTGTATCCTCTGCCCAAAGAACCTTGGACAGACCAGACTGAATCAGAAAACAACGTACCTTAGCCAAGAGTGTCATGTTCGTCTCCTTAACCAACCCATTCTGCTGCTGTATCACTGCAACACCCAAATGTTTGGCGACCCCACTCTTCGTACATTGTTGTGTAGACCTCTGATTAAAAAAAATCAAGAACATTACCCGTATTGATCTTCCACCAAGTCTGACATTCTCCTAACTGCTTCCTACCCTTCAATGTATTCCTGGTCAGTGCCTGACCGTCCACGGTATATACGCAATTAGCCCTTCTTGTTCCTGATAGTACCACCAATGAACCTTTTATAACCTTGATCTTGCCTGACTGCATCTTCACGATAAAACCCTCTTTTTCAAGAGTACCCAACGATATCAAGTTTCTCTTTATTCCGGAACATACCTGATGTTGTCCAATACGAAACTTGACCCATCCCTCATCTGTACTTGAACCTTACCTGTCCCTCGTACACGGCATTCCCTGCCATCACCAAGTAGTATATTATCACTGTCATACTCTTTAAAATCAACCAAGTAATCTCTCTTGTATGTTATATAGTATGAGCTCCCTGAATCTATGATCCAGTCCAATAGTTCTTCAACACTCATAGCCATCATAACATCAACATTGTCATACCCATCATCTCCAGAACCGAAAACCTGATCTTCATTCCTGACAAAACCTTGAGATTTCTTGTGATTATACCTAGGACAATCCCTTTTCAAATGCTCCTCAGACTGACATATATAACACCCGAGTCTGCTGCTTCTTCCCTGTGACTTTGACCACGCACTATATGTACCCTGCTCCATATCTTTCTCACAAGATCTCCCCCTCACCTACAACTCTTCACCACCATCACCCTTTGCTTCCGTCATCTTCTGAAGTTCCCTAGAATTAAGTGTCGCGACCACGTCTTCTAGCTTCATAGTATCCCGACCATATAGCAAAGTCTCCACGAAATTGTCGTAAGATGATGGTAAAGATGTAAGTAATAATAATGCCTGATCCTTATCCGATATAGCAGCATTTATAGCCGCTAAGTCACCTACCAGCTTGTGAAACTCATCAATATGTTCAGACTGACTCTTACCCGGATGCATGTGAAAAGTATATAACTTCTTCTTCAAGTACAAACGATTAGCTAAAGACTTTGTCATGTATAAAGTCTCTAACCTTTTTTTTAAATCCCCGCTGCAGTCGTCTCCTTGGTGATCTCCCATAAAACCCGATCACCCAAACACAAGATCAATGTGCTATAAGCCTTTTTTCCGAATGACGTTATCGTATGCCACTACCGTGGTTGCAGGTAACTCCTCCAATGTTGTAGCTTATCACTGCTGTTCCAATAAAGCCTTCATCCTTACCTGCCATAACACGAAGTCATTCTTCCCATCGAATTTCTCGATGTCAGACTTGGTCCCCGTCATCATTCTTTTAACCCTTTGCTAACCGTTTAACCTTTTGTGAATTTACCTACACAAAGCACGATCTAGCAAAGTAACCCGTTTGTAAAAACCCTTGCTTTATCGATATAACCCTAAGAATAAACCTTCTTAGAAATCAATCAAAGCAAGAAACCCTTCAAAAAACAAAACCCTTTCTTACTCAAATATCGATCGAACCATGGGCATAAAACCGTCCAACAAATCGACAACCCTTGAATCAAGAAAGTAACCTACGCTTTTTGAAGTAACCCTTGTCGTACTTTTATTTTTGCAAAACAATTTCTTGTAACCTAAGAAACCTTGCAACCTCGACAAGTCTTGGACTTATTCTCCGACCCTTTGTTTATTCTGATAACCTTGTGATATAAACCTCACAACACCGAATCAAACAAAGTACCTTGTGCGAAACCCTTCAAAGTAATACATTTTCTATCTCTTTGTTAATCGATTTTAAACCTTGTAATAAACCTTACAACAATCGATAAACCCCAACAAAGTCTCCTTGTGCAATATTCCCCTTGTTGCTATAAACCCTTCTTGCAAATCGAATTAATTAGAATAACCCTAAACCCTCGATTTCGAACAAGTAAACCCGATCGTTAACTTGAAACCCAAGCAAACCACGATCAAAACTTGAACCACAAGAAGAAAACCCGCAACAACAAATAACTTTCTATTTAATCGTTTTTTTAAACCAAAGACGATAACCTGAAGTCCACATTGAATACTAAAATCTTCCTTTGTAATATACACTTTCCACGTGAGATCAAATACCAAATAATAATATTCAAATACTTTGTAAACTTTGTTTAATAACAAAGAAACACTCACGTTCTTTTAGTATTATCTTATACCTCTCGTCGTCGACCGATCGCTGCTACTTTTCGATTCAAAACCCAAAACCGTTTATTGTCGACTTCCTGCTGCTCCTCTGTTACTGTTCAAGAACCAGAAACGGTAACAACTTAACCTTCTTTTGTCGATCGTTGGAAACCCGAAAAACGAACCGTCTTCTTCTTCAACGAAAACCCGATCAAAAGAACATTCGATATCGATCCTATACTTCCAAGAACCCTCGACCAAGCTCTTGATACCACTTGTTGGAATATCGACCAACAATCCGGAAATCTAGCGCGGATAACACGATAACCCGAAGACGAACAAGCAAGCACGATATGTATACGTTGACAGAAAAGTAAGACCGCACAAGAAAATATCCTTAACCAAACATTTATTGATTAAGCAAGAAAAGAATGATGTACAACGACCCCTCCCCCCTCACCTCTTTATTCTAGAGATGAGGGGGGAAGTAAACCAACTCTAAACCGAGTTGAGACCTAGCTGCTATGAAGGAGATAAAAGAAGTCAACTATGAATGCCCTACCCTATGGTATATATATAGAGTTGCATGAACCGACATATTGAATCCTATTTGGGCTAAACTTGGGCTAAAGTTTCACTAAACACCCTATACTATTAACTAATATGAATACTAACATATAACAGCAATTTTCCTTATCCAGAGGATTTAAGAGGTAAAATAAATCAGGAAACCAATTTGTATAAGCAATTCCTAAACTACTTATTTGAAACTTGAAAAACCAATGTACTTCTATCCAAACACACAAACTTGCTACCTAAGTGAATCAAAACGAAATGCGACAAACACATTTTCCTAAGAAAGGGATAAACAAAATTTATAAACCATAAATAGAGTTAGTAATTACAAAGAACAAATAAACAAATGCTCAGTTTACCTATCTCAGATTGCACTATATAGTATGAACCTTAACTCATCAGATATATATCTATACTATTATATAAAACATTTACAATGTGGGTCCCATTAAAAATTAAGATAAGGAAGTGCAATCTTGACCATCCATCTTATTTTAGAAAATCACATCATAGATTGACATGTGTCACTTCTTAATTAAAATATCACTTTTATTTTCAATTTGACATATCTTTTTATCTATTTATTTTTTTTATGATCTAATTTCACCGTATTTTCTAAAATTCCGTGATCTTTAATTCAACATCCATTTTGATATATTTTTATAAATTTTAGCTTTTCACATTTTTAGTGGGTTTATTTTGAATTTTTTAACAACTTTAACTTTAATTTGAATACAAACTTGATTCGTAAAAGATATATATTTTTGGAGACAATGTTTGATGGGCAAAAGAGTGTGTGAGTCTTTATACAAGCGAGAATAATGTTAATATGATGTTGCGGGAAAGCTACGGTAACCCAAACAAACGAATTCTCTAAGCGGGTAGGGAATTACGGAGCGAGTTGGGTTAACAATTTTTATCGCCGCCGCTATGCGCGGGTATCCAACTATTTGGTTAAAAGAATATATTTCACTCGCAAAAAATCGGATTTTTTTTTCCAGATAAGTATTGTATCAAAACACATTTAGTAGTATATCAATAATCGAACAGTTCCCTAAATTGTTAAGCTTCCCATTAAACACAGACGACCCTTTTTCCATAAGCTCTCCACGTTGAGTACAAGAAGTATATATGGGTCATCAAATCTATTGTCTAACAATGTGGTGTTCGATAATTTCCTATTTTAATAGGAAAACGAAAGTTTGATGAAGCTTTTCTAGCTGATAGTCTTTTAGTGACTAACAAGCATAGTTGTCCGCGCGTTGTTGCGGGGCGGTGTTTCTTTTATTACAGATGTGGGTGTTTTTTTTTTAAATTTGTATGGTAAGATTTCAAAGTTTTATAAGTGTGGTTTGCGTGTGCTAATTTTTTAAAAATTACGTGGTTAAAGGTTGTTGGGTATTTGGGTTCTTTTTAATATAATTTTATAAGATTTGGGTAAATATGTGTTAACCATGATTGCCCGCGCGTTGATGCGGGCCGTTAAATTTTTTTTTTTTTATTTTGGTATTTTTTTTTTCCTGGTGTCATGTTTAATATTATTTTTTATATGAGTTTATGTGTTGGGCGTCATGTCGTGGGTATTTTTTGATCTGAATAAGTCAATACTTTTGTAAAAAAAATTTCTAATTCTGTGCCGAGCAAAAAAAAAATTTATTTTTTTATTTTTGTGCAATAGTTTCTTTTTTTTATATGGGCTTATGTGTTTGGTCTCATGTCGCGGATATTTTTTTATCTGAATAAATAAGTACTTTTGTAATTTTGTTTCCTATTTTGTGGCGAGCAATTTTTTTTTTTTAAAGTTGCCTAGTTAAAGAAAAAAAAATGTCAAATGGGCCGGCCCAAAGTAGGAGCCCAATGGGCCGGTTACTGTAGCACCACTGTAGCAAACTATGTCAAAACGACATAGTTTTATTCCACACATAGTATATGTATATAATAGATGGTTTTATATTGATGATCGATATTATTCAACTCGTATGTTAGTATATGACAATCATAAAAGATCTAAATCTTTTAATAGACCAATTATTTACTAACGATTTTGATCCACCTTATAAATTCATTTGTTTTGAAGGCGAAAGCGTACTAATTTTCGGTTGGTGAAAAAAAATGTTACAGAATGGATCAGTGTCGGGGAGCTACTTGACGAGTTGGGCATGTCATGGCCAACCCAAACGTTTGAACAAAAGCTTATGTGTACTTAGATTTATATTATACTACGTGTTGGTCTTTCAAAATTATTTGGCGCACCTTTTTAACGATTCTATTCCATGCATTCTAAATGAATCTTCATTCGGTTAAAAAAGGCTCAAAAAAGAGCTTATTATAAATGACATTAAGTTATACTCTTTCACTTAGATCTCTTGTAGGCGAAGAAAAAGTTTTTGTAATTGGCTTTGACCGCTCTTTCTATTCCTATGTAATTATGTTCTCTTCCTCCTAGCTCTTTGCTTTTGTTTTTTTTCTTTCAAATTGCCGTTCGAAAAAAAAAACTTATTCCATGTATTCTATAGCATTTTTCAGCTAGGTTAGTTAATTTACCTTCTATATGTTTGTGTTTTATAAATTTAAACCCACAACGTGTTCATCAATAAAAATTTGTAGTTTATTCATGATTTAATCTTAAAACAAGTTGTGTATATTATGATTTTCTAAAAGACTTTGACTTGTACTTTTCTTTTTTTGCCTATTTATTTTTTGGAAATTATTAAACATAGCTTTAGTTCATCATTTAACTGATCCTGATCGACTTAATCTACAACCAATTTTGCATCTTTTCAACTTTAAAAAAATAAACCATTAAGATTACGAATAACAAAACTTCTATTTTTTTTAAATAGCTAATTAACTAAATCTTTTATATAATCTTTTATATAATAAAGAAATTACATCATTTCAGAGTTTTCTATCAGATTAAATCTTATGTGAAAATAAATTGGACCAATCAGAATGCTTGATTTTGCCACGTAGGCAAAATCGTGCGATCTGATTGGTCAATAAAAAGTCAAAATTGAATCAATTTGGTCAAAATTGAAAAAAATTGATGGAGAAAAAAAACACATAAAAATATATGTGTCAAATTTGTGAAAACAAAAACTTAAAAAAATGAGAGATAATTAATAAAACTTTAGTAGTTTAATTTTAAATAAATTATATGGAGTTAAAAGTGTAAATTTATAAATTTACAAGTTTTATTATAACTTTAAAAAATAAAAAAATAACCCCTTAAACTTTAAACCTTTAGACTTTATATTTTAAAATACAACAAACGTAAACAATTTCTTACTTCCAAACAAAGATTTAACATTATCTAATCACATCTCAAATCTACCCGAAGAGTTTTTGGTAGATTTTTCATTGTCGGCCTGAAATCATGTTGTACAACCGAAGCACATCGAAGGTTCACTTGACCCGACTCCGGGCTACCTAAAAGGGTTGTTTCGCTGGGATTAGTTGGCTCACAATGTCGAGTCAAAAAACAGGTAAATCAAAAGAAAAAAAATTAGTAATCATCCTCAAATTCATATACTACGTAATATATAAAAGATTTAATGAATCTATTATCTTCATATATTTCGATAATACTCTATAACATAACTTATAAAACAGAAAAAATATATATATGTAGTTAAAAAAACATAATGTATAAGCCTCGTGCGTGCACGGACATTAAAACTAGTAGATTTTACAATAAAACCATTCTTTAGCGATATTACTTTGTAACTGCTAATCTGAAATTTGGCCCTCCCAAATGGATTATGTTTGATGATTCATCGACCTTTAATATTTTAAAATGAGCAATGCTAGATCTACAAAATTCTTACAAAAATATATCCACAAAATGATTTGTCAATTAAGCATGGAGGGTAAAAAGGTAAAATGAAAGATTATGAAGCAATGTGATTGTCAATTAAGCATGGAGGGTAAAAGGTAAAATAAGTGTTAGACTTTAGCTAGACTTGAGCTAGAGTTTTTAAGTTTTTTTAGGATCTTGGGTTCGCAGCCCGTGAATAAAAACATTTTCTACTAAATCACAATTTTCAAATTGATAAGGAGCTAGGGGTGGCAATTCGGGTGGGGTTCGGGTTGGCGGGTTCGGGTTGTCAGGTTCAAGGGTCCAAAACGTCACCCAATCCCAACCATTATAAATAATGGGTCAGATATTATCAACCCTAACTTGTTTACAAATAAACCCGAACCTGAACATTTAAACCGGTTATATATATGTGGGGTGTTGGCTGGGCGTTATTAGGTTACACGGGTTGAATAGGTTTAACGGGTAAATGGGTGTTGACCCATTTAAACCGTTTTATATAATAAATGTTTGGCACATTACACGGGGTAAACTCGTTGATATGGGTTTTTAGCGCTCAACCAGTTTAAAATCAATCATAACCCATATAATTAAAAGTACAAAATAATTTTAAACTTTATGAAAATATATTTATTATTATTAATGATGTGATCGAAAAATAGAAGGGGATAAAGAAAACCTAGAAGAAACTAAAAGAAGGATAATGAGGACGCTGGAAATCGCCGTGTAATCTGCAAGAACCTTCGGCAACATTATACCATAGCTAGAGTTTTTAAGTTTTTTTAGGCATCTTGGGTTTCGTAGCCCGTGAATATAAAAAACTTTATCTACTAAATCACAATTTTCAAAATGATAAGAGCATAGGGTATGGTGTTTGTTTTTTAGCGTTTAGAACGAAAACGCGATACGAAAACGCCACAACCATAGTAAAAGTGGCGTTTTCGTGTCTCGCGCTTACATCCCTAGCTCAAATGGTCTTGGAAAACGCGACATGAAAACGTGAAACACTATACCGTGTCTCGCGTTTCCAGGTATCGCGTTTTCGGGTTTTATAAATTTTTTTCTTTTATAAAAAAATAGCCGTTAAATAACGGTAGGAAAAAAATATAGGCTTTTTTTCCTTTTTTTGTCCATTTTCACCCACTTAAATCCTATAAAAACCCCATAAAACTTATAATTTTTTCACACACTACTTTTATACACAACAATATGAATTCCAACAATGACATTCTCGATTTTTGCGACTATCACACTAAACTCGATATGGATCAGTATACACAATATTGTGAATATTTAGAGCAATATGAAGCTTTGGAGGATGATGTAGCCGAAAATTCGGAAAACATACTAGGAGATTCATATCACGTGAACGAGAATTGGCGGAAGAAAAGTTAAGGCGCGATTATTTTGGGGACGAAAACACGCCACCCATATATCTGGAAGAATATTTTCGACGAAGGTATCGTATGAGTTCTACACTTTTTAAAAAAATCGTGCATGATATTACTAATTATGATGTTGACCCTCTTCCAGATTACTTCCTTTTTTTAAACAATGTCTCGATTGTACCGGTCGTTTAGGTTTTAGTCCTATTTTGAAATGCACATCCACCATACGCCAATTGGCATATGGTACATCACCCGATGCATTTGATGAGTATTTGCAAGTTGCGGAACGTTGTTCACGTGAATGTTTATGAAACTTCACTAAATGCATGTATATATTGTATCTTGAAAAGTATTTGAGAGAACCTAATTAGAAGATGTCCAATATATATATGAATTGCATGAAAGAAAATACGGGCTCCCGAAAATGCTCGGGAGCATTAATTGTATGCATTGGGAATGGACAAAGTGTCCTAAGTCCTTACATGGTCAATTCAAAAGACGTGATAAAAAATACCCGGCTATAATGCTTGAGGCCGTTACGGATCAACAATTGTGATTTTGACATGCATATTTTGGGGTACCGAGGGCAAATAACGACCTTAATGTTTTATATGGTTCACCGTACTTGGGTCGAACGATGATATTGGAAGATCAAAAATATGATATTTGTGAATATGCAGATATGTACGTTTCTCCAGAAATTAATATTTAACGTACTTGGGTCGAACGATGCGAGAGACTACGAAGAAAAAACAAAGAACTTGCATATTTAAGGGTGCGTTTTGTAGAAATTTTTTTTACCTCGAATGTGGTGAACTTTGTTTTTTTAATATTATGCAGCCCTTTTATATATACTTATAAAATGTGGTGAATTTTGTTTTTTTAATATTATGCAACCCTTTTATTATATAAACATATTTAAACATCACTGTACAGTAACAAGTTTTTTGGAATAAAATATTCTCATGTGCACGACTATTGAGGCCAAAAAAGAATTTTTTTATATATTTTCAAAACGCACCCTGAACTTTAACCTATTTACGACATTTTTATATAACAAACTTTATTTATCAAATAAGGAGCGCATATCTATCGATTCATTCGGAAAAAAATGTCACTGAAAAGATCGTCGAATTGCGAACAAAACAAGCCAAATATTACAATGTTTCTGACATGCGTACGATTTTATAAAAAATGTTAAAGTTTAATATATATCTAAAAAAAACAATTTACAAAATGCACCCTGAAGTATGTTAGACGTTACAAACCCGATCTTGAACTTTTACCTACCAACGACTTTTTTATATAACAAACTTTATTTATAAAATATGGAGCGCATTTCTATCGATTTATTCGAGAAAAAAAAAGTCACTAAAAAGATCGTCGATTTACGAACAAAACGATCCTAATATTGCAACGCTTCTGACATACGTACGATTTTATAAAAATGTTGAAGTTTAATATATATTTGAAAATATTTACGGAAATAGTCTTTGAGGCTATCAGTTTGTTGCATGGTGAGTCCCAACGACTGACAAATAATAGTTGGTGCTATTGATCTGTTGCAAAAATTGTCTCGCGCGCTCTGCGACAACGCGCGAGTAACGAACCTCGTATATACTTATAATTAAGAAAATATCATAACTGAAGTCGCGCTATACATCAATAATATTGAGAAAATGACGGTGATGTTATAACTCAAGTTTGTGTATGAAAGTTATAAGAAATAGATTAAACTAAAGTTTTGTTACACAAAGAAGGATATATTGTTCAATGATGTACTTTTAACACATATATGAATGTCAAGACATTTAAGTGGGGCAATTTCATATCTCCTTTATTTTTTTTGAAAATTTCATATATATATTCAAATGTGTATTAAAAATATTGTACATTATGCATTCAATACTTACACTTTTAGTATATATGAAATAAATCATGAAAATAGGGTGAAATAAATCATGTAAGAAGGATATAATGGGGCTCGAATTGTAAGATATTAGGGTATAAAGATTGAGAGAAGAGTATTTTTGTGTTTTTGTATTTTATAGAAGGCAAGTAAAAATCTCAGGTTTTGCAGAGGGGTTTATTAAACTACTCAACTAAACTACTCATAATTATGCAAGAAAAGTAAATGTGGGAAACTCGTATGGTTAAACAAACGTGTTCGCCTAATCATGCACTACTCCCTAGTTGCCCTCTCTATTGCTATTGCTCGTCACCATCGTTAGTGTAATGTGTAAGTATTCCCCTAATTCAGCAGTTGATTGGTCAAGTCCGCTATCTACGTGACAACCTAGACGGTAGTTACCTGCAGACACCGCTCACTTCCAATAGTAAATTCACGCGCACTAAATACATAATTAGGAATCAACCCTTACGGCAAACTAGATATGAAGATCTAGAATGTGGGTATCATCTTAACCTAATCACGTTTCACTAGACGTCTTTGGCTCTTCGCTATGATATGAAAATAGCTAGTTTTCTAATGCCTAATGCGCACACCACTAACAAGAAGCAATATAAAAAGAGATTACAAACTAGGCTTCATGGAATAATAAGCAAACACTAATTTAATTTAGCCAAGCATGTTAATTGAAAGCGAAGAACATGGAATCAAACAACACATAAACATATTGAATGATTAAATGAAATATAGACTCCACTTCAATTAAACATGGAGTAACAATGAGTTTCAAAGGGTTAGAAAACCCTAAAAATCGACAATATCAGCTGCTACAAACGTTTTCCCAAGTTTCCACACGAAAATATGTAAATTAAAATGTGGTATTTCAATGTCAAATCACAATATGCACTGTTCACCAAGGCATCTAACTCTATCTTCAACATATTTGTGGTGTCATATCATTTTTCCTTGTGATGTCAAATTTTTAAATTTTGTGGTATCTTGCATATATTGTTGAAGAGGAAAAATCAGAAAAATGTTCACTAATTCATGCAAATTTTGTGGTAACATTTTTATCCCCATGAAACTTTTCATGTCTTAAATTTTAATCAATTGGTATTTTAAATACTAAGAGATTTAATATTTTACATAAGGGGAGAAAATGTGATTAAAATGTGATACAGAAGAATGTGGCCTTTAAGACTCTAAGTGCACAACTTTTACCTACTTGTGCGAAACAATTTCGAATATCGATGAACATGTGTATGGGGAGTATTTCAGAAAAGTAAAACTCTCAAAGTGTTAAAAACGTCTTAATTTATATCAAACACTTTGATTGCTTTTCAAGGTTTTATGGTTTCGATCTCTATACCCAACAACCAATTAACTCACGACGTCGATGAAGTCATAAGGTGGTTAAGGTTAGGTATAAGTCTTATGATCCAACCAGAACCGGAGGAATCTACCCATCGACATTTCATAGTCAAATTAGATGTCCTTAGGTATGATTGGAGATAAATGAGAATAAGGGAAAATGTTGACTCAGACATGAGTTATCTCCTGGATCATCACACATGGTTGTAGTGATGATGTCTGCTAAGATTGAAGAGTGAAATGAACAAAGAATGTTATGGATAAAGGGTGAAAAGAAAGAAGCCCTCCACACAACTTAGACAGAAACCAGGTCAATACATAATCTATCGGAATCACAAAGATGATTTCTGGTATTGAAAAAAAGACGTCATGGACCCAGTGATGCAAAGCACAACCCTTTCCAGCCATTCAAGTTTCTCTCAAAAGATACTTGTCTCATTTGTCACAGAGATTAGCACATTATTTATTGACTTTCTCACTCCGAGTTAGTTGATATTGAAAAGGTGGCAGTCCTCTCCAGCCTCCGATCACTAAAATCAAAGTGCACAAATCGAGTCTAGAACCAAAAAAGATCAATCATAAATCTTATTAGGACACAATGTCAAAAATACAATTGTTGAACATTAATAAGTTCACAAGTTTTAACAAGAAAACCTACGCATTATCCTTGTGATCTTGCCAGAACATTCAGAGTGATACTCTTTAGTTTCACAGTGACGAATAGAAATCCTTCTAGTGTCATCATTAAACAGCAATGCGATAGGTGACTTGCAAGATTATATATGAACCAAGCTTGTGCTAACTGGATATCGATTTGGTCTAATTAATGAATTGACGAATTAATCAGAAAGATAGTTACTATCTGATTCAATCTTATCGTGTTGTCTGATTTGAGACGTTCCGGTAATGAGAACATGTAAGCATGGTGAATATAATACATCCGTGTTAGAAGATCCTACGCTTTAAGCTGGAAAACCTGTCAAGGAGGTTCTTCCAAATTGAACCTACCTGATCACAGGTCGGTCCTCACGGAACCGAAGGTTATTGCAACTAAATCTCGACGAATACAAAGCCATATTCGTCCATAGCTGCTGTTTATTACTAACATTCAAATGCAGGTACAAACGTCAGTGTTGCACCCTCATTCCAGCTAAGCCAGATTCATTACTACGTGTTCATACTCAAGCTTTAAAATTCGAACATTTTGCATCGAGATTGTTGCTACTAAACAAGAATTTATTCGGTCAGAAAGCTCAAGTTCATGTCATAATACTCTTCCGCAACTCTGACAATCATGAACTTCCTCATCATCAAAGATCTTTAAATTCAAACAAAGAATCATCTTCTGGGGAGATTGTTAGCCTTAGAAACATTCGATAGAGGAGATTGTTAGCCTTGATAAAGAAGAGGAGTAAGCTAGCTTTCAGGAAAAGTATGAGCATGTCGGTCAAAGGCACAAGATGATGATTCATGACAAGGAGATGAAGGCTCAAGATCAAGATAACAGAAGCATGAATGAACAAAGCTGTTACAAACAAGAAAAGACGAAGACAAGACAGAAGAAGTCAAAGCATAAATGTCATATCAAGATAACCTCTACATTGGGGGAGATTGTTAGCCTTAAAATAAATAAAGTCAAACAAGAATTTAGTCAGTCATCTTAGTCAATATTAGTCTTTATTTGTAATAGGCTAGTCGGGTAATACGAGCTTGGATTTTAAGCTAATATTGTCTATGTTTCTGGCCAAAGCCAACAACTAGCCAAGCCCGACCCATGTAAAAGCCCATATGCCACTTTAAGGGTATGGCAAGTATAAATACCCCTCTCCTCATGTGGAGAGGGTGTTGGTTTCATTTTTATTTCACATAGTGTTTCCTTTCACCACTCTTTTCTTTCTCTCTCTACTTTCTTCTTCTTTCCCTCTTTATTTTTTCTACTTTCTCTCTCTAAATTTCTTACACTTTCTTGTTATAAATGGATCAAATATAAAGGATAACAACATTTAAAATAAATTTCAAATAAATTCAAATTTTGAATTCAGCCTTCTAGAAGCCTAATCCTGAAAGATTATGACAAGATTTGCAAGTAACCAGAAAAATACAAAAAATAGCTGTCTGAATGTACATATGGTTCCCTTAAATAGGGTATGGTTTCATTATTAATAAGGAAACCATCGCACCGTCGTAGAGCGACAAAAAGTAAGTCTTTGCTTATAGATAGTGTCTCATTTTCTCACTTTAAGAAACGAATTTTTTCACACATTTAGATCATGTTTTCTCTCATGTTTAACACACATATTCATACCCTTAAAACCACAATTAACCCTTGATCATAATGTTTATAACTCTCATTTGTTGTAAACATAGTTCTACTTGATGATCCACTCAACCAAGCTTAGAGATCTTGCCATCCTCATCCACCTCAAGCACAAACATATGAAGATCCATAATGATATGTGAGAAATCACATATCCGTTTTATACCAAAAATGACCCTAAAAGGATGAAATCATGCAAATTATGCTTG
>BQNB010130348.1:0-18958 GCA_026074375.1 Tanacetum coccineum
ATATTTTGTAGATTACTTATTTACTTATTGCATCGCTATCATATACACTTGTGTATATCTCTTGAGTTCACATAAGTTGGTAATTTAAGTTTTAATTTAAAATGGTAAAAACTGTTCAACCCCCCTTCTAGTTTCTATAATTTTTGACACGACACGATAAATGAAACGAACCCGACAAGAAGTTAAACATGTTTGGGTTGAGGATAAACAGGTTTGGCTCAGGTCAACATGTCTAATCCATTTAATAAAAGGTCGTGTTTGGGTTGAGTAAGTATTAAACATGTCAACCCGTAAACCCGTTTAAGTATATATAAGCATCTAAAAATAAAATTTATAACTTTGAATTTATGTTAGATTCAGATTAAATGTATTTTGTTATGTACTTAATATGAGTGAATTACGATTATAACTCTTATATCATTGAAATTGTTGTATAGTTATATGTATGTTATGTTTATCATTTTTTATATACTTATATCATTTTTGAAAATAAATTACACAAATTTTATTCACTGTTTGATCTGTTTACTTAGGTTAAACGGGTTACACGTGTTATGCAAGTCTAAGCTAGGGTTGAGTTTCTTTACCCTGATTAATAAATAGGTCATGTTTGGGTAGAGGCCATAATAACTTGCCATCGCACGAACCCAAACAGCTCAACCAGAATACGACTCGATTGCCATACCTATAAAGCATGTCATGTTTCTTATTCTTTTTCAGTTTTTGGGCACATAGTGATATTTGACATGTTGGGAAACCGTTACACTTTTATTAATAAAATCAAATTATAATACAATAAATTAAATTAACAGAAAATTAAATAACAGGCAGAAAGGGGTAGAAGTAGAAGACAGACACTATATAACCATAAGTAAATAAAAGCAGTAAATGGTCGTGGAACGAGGCTCGTGTTTAACACGATTCTCTTAAAACAGATTCGCCGTCTGTTTCCCAGGGTACAACATCCAAAGCTGTTGTACAGCCGGACCTGAGAAACTTGCCTGAAAAATCACGGAAGCAGTCGTATATTTTTGATCGAAAGGATTGCTGGAACTTGGTTTTTATGGAGCTGCATATTTAGTTGTGTCTAAAACAAATGAGACTAGGCCTCTATTTATAGTGAAAACGTTGTCTTGTTTTTCAAGATAAATAACTGCCTAACTTAAGCAAATCTTTTTTTAACAAAAAAAGATTTGTATATCTTTTAATGACACAAAATATTATGTACAAACTTATTTGATAAGTTTAAATATATTCCTAAAATAGATTTCCAGATTTTGTGTTTCACGTGTCCCACTTTGAGACACGATATCTCATTCATATTATCTCCATTTTCGACATAAATATATATAACATATACTATTTTTCCAACAATCCCCTACATGAATGAAAATCGGTCAAAAACACACGAAAGTTTCGGTGAAATTTCTACGGTTGAGTCCTGCATAGGATAGGTAGGTGTGACCCTTTGAACCTTCCCTTGTGAGATGCACTTAGTCTCATAGATCTGAGTAGACGCGATGTCCTTGAACTCAATATCTGTTTACATAGACCTCAATACACACTCACACAAGACTCTTCATGACCTTGTCAATTCCTCATAGTCGTGCTCGTTATGGTCATGAACACTAGCCTGGTTCTGCAAGAGCTCTTAGGAATTGCGCCCCTCATAATTCCCTTCGAAGCCACCCCACTTCTCTCTCACATAGGTGATTTAATCCTGAATCATTAAAAACATAGGTTTTGCAATTTCATCTTGAATCATTATGCTTTGTGATTTCATCCTGAATCATTAAAGCCATTTGTTTAACCTGAACAAGTCACATTTGTTATAGGAATGGACTAGGATGTTACAATTTTAAGTAACACCCCATATTGACGTGACTTACCCTTCATTTCTATGATTAGGTTGTCCTATTGAACCCAGATCTTGGGATCATCAGTCAACTGGGTTAGGTTTTTGATGTGTCGTTGTATAGGTGTTATTTATAATTATCAGGTTTTACATTTATATTTAGCCGACTAACCTAAAGACAACACTTTAATGAGCAGAGTACCCGGTCAAGATGTAGCTTCGCGGTAAGTAGGGTGTCGAACACTAAGAGTGAGAGTTAACCTATTTTTCTATTAGTATTTTATTCTATCTAGATTAGTCTAATTACTGGTTAACCTATGCTATACATATTTACTAGTGGTAAAAGGGGGGGTTTTTAGCCTGAGAGACTGACACAGGTTTATGGTGACAAATATCAATTCTAAGCACAATATACACTAAAGCAAATAAACACAAGACAAAAGAGCGGTACGAGCCAAATAATAGAAAATTGTATTAACCATGTTAAATCCAATTAAATGCTGGTTTGAATAATTAGTGCAATGGCTGCTTATCTCGAGGCGACATATCATTCTTAAGACTTAGGCGGTACTTCTTCCTAAGACCTAGACACGAACAATCCTATCATAATTAACGCATCCGCATAAAGCATCCTATAGTTTAATTATAATCTACCATAGGGAATCAAAGCAGTGGTGATCCTGTTAATACCTTAGCCCATCGAGACTTTACCTACTTATTGCTTGATGTTGTTTTATACACCGGTAGTCCACCACCAAAATTAATACCAATTAATTAATGAACAATACTGGTTGAACAATATCAGGTCACCTGCCGGTCAACTAAGGTCGTAATCAAAGAGTAAAGATAAGGTGTCATTTGTGATCCTATTGGTCCGAGCATATAGAACACAACATGGAGAGCTATCCCGGCATCTAGGTTACTGGTTAGGTCTCCTTAGACCCGGTTGAAGATAGGTTCACTTGTAAAGCACTAAACAAGGAATAAGGGATACACATAATTAAACAACAACGATAAGTTAACCAAGCCGGATTAAAACAAACCAAACATTATAATCTTCATTAATATGGCTAATACCCGAGGGTATTAGCCCACAATCATTGTCATTATTACAAACGTGATCAAACAATTAAAAAATCGAATGATTAAGACCCAAGTAAGAATTTCACGATGTCTTCTATGGAATTAGGAGTAGTGCTCGACCTTGGCTGCTCTTCTTGGCTTGAGAAATTCGACTCTAGTTGTATACTATACAGAGAATATGATATTGCACACTGAAACTCGTTTTTGAGTCTTGTATTTATAGTGTCTGAAATACGCCTGGATATGCCGTATGAGGATAAGTGGATATGGCGTATAGGGGTTAATTTCCTTAGAGTCTGCGATAAGATCAAATCAATTAAGATAATTATCATCAATCATATTAAATGCGTATCTTTGACTGATGAACAGCTGTGCATACGGCGTATTGGTAGTAGTGGATACGCCGGATCGGGAATTGATCATTACGCGTTTCTTGTGCTGAGCTGGTGCTGATACGCCGTATCTTCATTGCTGGATACGACGTATAGGTTCAGAAAATGTATCTTCAATGTCTTTGTTAAGCTCTAGTGAATTGCGCCTTTTGCATCTTCTTCACAAGTGACTCCCTCTAAACTGCAACATTAAACTTTAAGCATTTTATAGTTACCAATATCTTGCATAATTATATTAAAGTAGATAAAATACGTGGGATAAATGATAGAAAGTAGACGTTATTGATTGATATCAAATATCCCCCCACTTAAATCCTACTTGTCCTCAAGTAGACTTTAGAAAGATTTTGAAAATGTATCCTAACCGAGGTTACGGATTTTTCCGTTAAGCATTTCTTTCATGTTCAGATCACCTATACAAAACCAACTCCTCACGAAATATGGAAATGAAATCACTCAGATCACTCAACTAATCTAGGGTGTATCATTTTACTGGTACGCTCATTTGCTCAATCGTGATTAGCTTCGTATCACAGGCTTGGCAATGATACACATCTCCACCACTAAAGCTAAGGAGTAACAAGTCAAAAGGTAAATTGGGTATTTATTAGAAGGCTTGGGTTTTTAATCCATTCTTTTAGTTGAAGAATGATATAGGGGTTGTGGAGCTTTGGACTTCAAGGTCGTTGTCAAACAAAGCAGCTGAGACATGAATACATGGCCGTATCGACGGAATAGACATCCATGCTCGTACACATCCTCATTCGAGTAGATCCTAAGGTTAGTTATCAGGAAAGGGAAGTAAAATTGTTGTTAAATAAAATAAACAAACAAATAGATTAAAGCCAACAAATAAGGTGCGGTTGCTAGTAACTTTCCCCGACCGTTCCATGACAAAGACTCGAACTTATAAACAAACGTCTCGATCATAGATGACAATGACAACCTAAGTTGGCGTTCCCATAACGGTCAACTTCCCTTACATCCCGAACTTTACATACTTTTACAAAATAAGTGGTGATATCGGCCACTTTTTACAATACTTTACATCGTTGATTTTTGTGCGTATCAACGAATAATCGATCCTTTCAAATAATTTCATCGGTGTAAGCTCTATGAACCGACTATCTTTTTCATCATTCATATTTTTTTTTCAACAATACATCATAAATCTCGGCGTAATTTCACCGTCTTCATAATCATCATTTGTCCGGCTAATTTTCTCTTGAACTTTTCTTCTTTCGGACATAATACATAATTGTGAAAGTAGCAAAAACACACGAGCTACAAACATTCCCATTGCATTGTGCAATTTTCCCGACCATTACATAGATAGAGAAATTTTCACTTTGACGCAGGAACTACAAAACTTTACACGAAAGCAACTAGCAACATTGATTAAAATAGGCTTTAATCTACACGGTAGGCTAAGGTGTAAAGGTGTAACAAAACAATTTTAATTGGTGTGGAAAAAGAAAGGAATGGCTCAGCAGGTTATTCTAGGGGTATCTTACTCTAAAAGTGAGAGTAAGCAAAGGGTTACATGGTGGTTAACTAACTAGTGTAGTTAGTTATTATGACAACATGTAGGCTTTTTGGTTAAATCCTAGAAATTTACCAGTTAAGCATGTTACTCCATCAAAATCCATAGTACTCATCATTGAGATCTCGAGTGATATACCAGGCTAATTTCTAAAGTCCACTACATCAATGACACACTCATATTTTATGGAATTTTTAGTAAGCAATTGAAAATGGATATGCTTAATTCTCATAAATTGGCATTAAGGGATAGTGCACTAGGTAATGTAACTAGTGATTTTTCACAAAAAGTATGCTAATTTTTTTTTAAAATTTGATCCATTTTTAAGCATGTAGCATTTTATTTGTGAAAATAAGGACAAGTACGTTCTAATTCTCCATTCCCACTTAAATTATACAACGTCCTTGTTGTATAGATACAACAATTAAATAATACGGGAAATAGAATTAGAACGAGGAAACTCCCTTGATAGTTTGCTCTAGATGGTTCTCTATTTTGAGTGTTTGAGTATAAGTTGTGTTGACGAGGGCTTTAGAATGCCCGTGTGAGTTCAACACATGACATTTTCATAGTGTACCATTAAGAAGATTTCATTTTCAGCAAGGTCTTGCATGAAATTTTAGAAGACGTTCGTGCGATTTCTACCTCGGCTATCCTACAATACAGGAAAACAATTAAACACACAAATGTACAGGTTATAATACATCGTATCCCAAACCCTAGGATACGTCATATCTAAACCTGTGAAAACAATTTAAATACTGGAAATTAAATACTGATAACGTCCAGACATACATACGCCATATCCTGAGGGGTTCGATACGCCGTATGTAATGTTTGGGAAGACATACTCAACAATTAATTAAAATTTAAACAATTTAAATGCGATAAACAATTTAAAAACAACCGGGTTGTCTCCCAAGAAGCACTTTTGTTTCAGCTAGTCGTTAAGTTTGACCTTTCTCTAACTCTTCATTCATCCATAAAGACCCTCTTGATCATGCTGGAGGCATGCTTAATACTTTTGAAAACTAGTTTCTCTTCCTCAACCCTTAGAGTAACTTTTCTTTTAAAGACATCGATTTTTACATGGGCAATGGACAGGAATGGTCATCCGAGGATCAAATGGATATCATCATCCTCGGGTATGTCCAAGATGATAAAGTCAATGAGGAAAACAAATTTGCCAATCCTAACTAGCACGTTCTCAGCTATACCCCATGGTCGTTTTATGGTCCTATCAGCCAATTCTATGGTCAACCTAGTGTGAGATAAAACTCCTAGACCGAGGTTGGTATAGGTAGAAAATGGCATTACACTCACACTTGCTCCAAGGTCAATAAGGGCTTTATCAAAACAAACATTATTAATAAAACAAGGTAAGGTAAAGCTCCCTGGATCTTTTTCTTTTTGAGGCAGTTTGTGATCATAAGCTCCCAGAATATTCACTCCTTGTACCTCTATCTAATAATCACAGTAATAGTCATGTAGTCGCCTCAGGAAAAGGACTGTTTCGGAAAATATGTGTCTGTGCTGT
Source organism: Tanacetum coccineum (assembly GCA_026074375.1). Classification (NCBI taxonomy): domain Eukaryota; kingdom Viridiplantae; phylum Streptophyta; class Magnoliopsida; order Asterales; family Asteraceae; genus Tanacetum; species Tanacetum coccineum. Next base: position 6,411 of record BQNB010130348.1, read on the forward strand.
GGTACCGATATGACGTATGGACCAGATTCCATACGGCGTATCTCAGATAAATCAGCTATAGCAGTTGATATTGATTTCACTTGGTCTCTTCATGCCTCTTAGCTGATTCTTCCATAAACTTGGACAGCGATTCTTCTATAGTATCTCTTCGAGCTGGGTACGAAGAATTTCCATTGTTGCACTGGTAGAATCCTGGCCCTGCTACTTTGTATTGTCCCCCAGGTTAATAAGGTGCACCAAATTATGTGCAGTAGGCTTCTTCTAAAGTTTTCCCTTCTTCCTTGAGTGGACAATCCTTTGTATAATGTGGTCCTTTGCATTGTTCGCATCCGACCTGAGTAGCATACACTTTTTCATTTACTTTTTTAATTTTTCTACCAAGACTGTTGAGTTGGGTCTACATAGCAGCCAGCCCGTCAAAAGTTTTAGTACTCCTGCTCTTTGAGGATGTTCCATTGTGCCATTTTTGAGAGTATTCGGCCATTTCTTGGATGACCACTTTAGCATCTGCAGCAGTTTTGATTGGGATGGCACCTCTTGAGTCAAGGATTTGTCTTGTTGGAACATCAAGCCCATTGTAAAACAAGATGAATTCCTGCATGTCAATTAGGTAGTGTTGAGGACACTTCATCAGCAATTCTTTAAATCTTTCCCATGCATGGAAAAGGCTTTCATCGGGTTCCTGCAGGAAGTTGTTAATTTCCTTCATTTTCTTTAAGGTACGTGGAGGTGGACAATATTTGTTTATAAACTTCATTTTTAAGACTTCCTAGGTTATGATCGAACCAGCCGGTTTGTTTCTGAGCCAACGGCTTGCGGCTCCAGTTAAGGACACAGGAAAGGCGTGAAGCATAACTTGATCTTGAGTTACATTTGGGATGTGGAATAAGTCAATAATCTGTAGAACCTTTTCGATGTGTTCATTTGCATCTTCGTGTTCTGGACCACTAAAAGTATTGTCACGAAGTTCTTTGAGAAATTGCCCTTTTATTTCAAATTGGGCATTAGCATCAATCTTGGGCCTAGCAAAGCCTAATCCATATTCTCCACATGTTTTACTCATATATAGCTCCATTGTTTTTGCCATTATTTCTGTAACTTCTTATTCAATATGCTCTTCGATGTCAGAAAATTCATCAAACTCAGGTGAATTCGATTCTACAAGGCTTGGTGTTTCGAAAAGCTTCCTTCTTGAGCGAAGTACTCGTTCCGGGTTTTCAAAAGGTGTAAGTAGTTCTTTAGTGGAATTCCATGTCATGCACCACCTCCATCACAAGTTGATATACAGCATTTATATCTTCTCTATCAAATATTGAAAGTACTCTTATTAGGGTACTAAAGTATCTCCTCTGTCCATTGCCTCTAATTACCACATTTAGATTAATCTCTTCTAATCTTTTAGGTTTACCAAACTGTGGTTTAGTTCCAAGGTACTCATTTTCCATTCTATGATAGGATACTTCTTGTCAAGTATTTCATAATCCACCTCCTTGTCCTCATCTATAGCTATTGTTAAACATAATCTTAGCTCATCATTCTCTCTCTCACTATCAGTTTGATCATCCTGAGAAGTATCTTGTTTGAATCTTCTTTTCCTTGACTTTATCTTTTTCCTAGTGCCAAGTTTTCTCTTTCTGGTACTTTCTTCTTCTTTATCTTCCTCTTTAGTATTGTCATCCTTCTTTATACCAATAGCTTTCTTGTTCACATCTTTTATTCGCCTCTCATCCTCAGCAGAACCAATAGCAATAAAATTTTCATCAGACCTTTTTACCTTTTCATACAAAACTTGTTTTTCTTCAAAATTATTAGTCTTCAGATCAGAATGCTTCTTTCTTCCAACATGCTTCAAATATGTCATCATTTGGTTTCTTAGCTGAGTTCTTATAGGCAGTTTACTTCTGATTTCCGCTGCTCTTTGTTGTGCAAGAAATCTCCTTTGAGCAGCAATAGTATCATGGAGTAATTTGGCTCTTTCTTCAATAGTGAACTTTTCTCTCTCTTCTTCTTGAAGCCTTGCAGCTAGAATGTTATCAGCTTCAATTCTAGCCTGGATATCATCATAATCCCTTATAAGTGCAACCTTAGTAGCTTTCTCTTCAGCCAACTTTTTGTTTTTCTCTTATGTTTCCCATTCCTCTTGAACCTTTATGGCTATCTCTTCATCATTAGCAAGTTGAGCAAACTTTCTTTCAACTTCATTAACCCCTTCTGATTCAGCATCTGACTCAGCTTCTTCCTCAAGAACTTTCTTGCTTTTATCTTTAGGATCAATTTAGGAATAGGCTTCAATGTTAACAATGATCTTGTTGATGTAGGCCTTGGTCTATTAGAGTCTTCAGCATCTTTAATCTCAACTCCTTTTTGCTTAGCCTTATTTTGGCTCATGGATACCAGAAACTCAGCAATGGTTTCATCATCTCTAAAAACTATTGGAGTAGCTGTTGGAGTAGCATTTTCATCTGAATTTCCATTTTTAAGCTTAGCAGTACCTTCATCAATCTTGTCGGTACTAACTTTTGGCTTGTCGGTACCTTCATCTGGCTTGACGGTATTAACTTGATCTTCAGTACTTACTCCCTTTTCATTGTGAGCATCCTTAGTCTCCATGTAATCTATTGGACCAAAATCATCAAGATCATCAAAAGCTTGATCCTTGTGTGCAGTTGGTTTAGATTTGGCAGTTTTCCTCCCCTGTTTGGATACAGACTCCTTCTGCATCCACTTTTTTTGCATAGATTTCTTTCCTGCCAATCTTGTCTTCATGGAAACACTCTTCATCCAAGCTTTATGGTGTGTGATCACAGGTCTGGCCTTCTTCTTAAGCTTCTTGATCTGTACCTTTAAGTCTTTAATTTCTTTAGCTTGAATTGTGACCTGTTTACACAAAAAATCAAAGATATTTTACTACTATATAGTGGACAGGCCATCCCTCTATTCCCGATAGGGATCTATCACTGGATGGCTGACCTCCATGATTCTCAGTAGAACCCTCTGGATTGGAATCAGGAATAGGGATTAAAGGAGAAGGTCGAAGAGATAGGTCAGGCTGTGACTCAGGTTGGTCTTCACTTGGGTAAGGAGGAGAAGGTATTGGTTGGGATTTAAATGGTCTTTCTGAAGCTTCACCCTCATCCTTTGTTGGTTGAACCAACATAGAGTCAAATAATGGTGTGACATTCCCTAAAAAGTTTTTACCCTTTTTAACCATAAATGACAAAACCTTACTAGTCAGGGCATTAATAGGGAAGTGATCTAAAGGAACAGGCACATTCTTTAACTGTGTAGCCAAAAAGACTGAAATAAATCTTGGATACATGACAAACTTTTTCTTTGCATCCAAGTGTCTCATCATACCATCAAAAATTAATTTTGAAAAATTGTATTTTTGATTAGTTGCTAAACAAATCACTGCTGTGGCAATATTAGTGGGAATTTGATCCCAAGAAGTGCTTTTAGAACTTATGCAGTGATTCATGGTATGAAAAAGAAATTTCCATTGAGGTGAAAATAGGGCTTTGTTAAATGTTAAGACAGTTAGGTCCCCCTCATACCCCATTAGCTGAATAGTATCAAATATAGCCTGATTGTTCAAAGTATCTATCCCATCAGCATCATCAAAAAGAAGATCACTTCTTATTGATGCCTCTGAGATAGTCACAGGCTTGCCAGCAACTGTGGCAGTAATATACCTAACATTGTTGATTGTTTTGGATTTAGCAGACATCCAGAACTGTTCAACAAAGGTAGTAGAGACTACAGGACTTACAGTGAGAGCATAGTAAATTGAGCTTCGTGTAAGAAAGTCCATAATCTCATGGAACTCAGCATTCCCATCAGTCTTCTCTAAGTAAGCGATCATGTTGTGTTTAGGGCATGATTCAAGAGCGGCCATTCTTGACGAATTGATGGTTGTCGGTGATGAAAAGATTAGGGTTGTTTTAGAAGAGAGCGATTAAGAGATATTATGTGAGTAAATTATGCAATTGAGATGGGTTTATATAGGTTGAACAAACCCAAGATCAAAGAAACCGTTACAATTTACACTTTAGACCCTTGGCGGTATTTTCTCCAACGGCTTTATAGCGGTACAAACTTTGCCTGTCGGTACTAACTATAAGCCTATCGGTACTAACTTTTGTTAACCAAAAATTGAACAAGTCTGGCAACAAGAGTTCTTTAGTACCATCGATAGCTCTTTCCAATTACTCTCTGGAACCCAAATAACTCTATGAAAAACATCACCATCGTCAAGATTCTTCTGCTCACAGAACACTTCATACAAACTGTACAACAAATCAACTTGCCTCCCCTTAACTAATGCAGCCTATTGATTGATCATTCCAATGTTAACAATCAAGAAATTGAACCTTTACCAGTGATGAAACCTTTACTACCTCCAAAAGCAATAGGGTTACCATTATAGTCTTGATAATCAACAAGATATGCCTTGTTTCCAGTCATGTACCTGGAACATCTACTATCAACAATCCCTTTATTCTCTAAAGCTTTATGTGGAACATCTTGCACATGAAAAATAAGAGAAATTAGTTTCTCTTAGGGACCCAAGATATTTTGGGCTTGGGTCTGCCTAGTAGATCTTTGAAAGTAACACAATTTCTAGAATTTGATCCACTATTGTATTTGGAGACTTTGTTCCAATAATTCCTTTTGGGTCTCCAATTATAACCTACTAAGGGCTTAACAACAGTTTCCCATTTTCCCCCAACAGCACTAACTGAATTTACCTCAGCAGTATTAACCTTTTGATTTGAAAAAAAATTTCTTGATGCTATTGTTCTATTAAATGGCCTTCTAATAGGTGAATAAGTTTTATGAAAAATAGTTTTTGGTCTAACATTATTCACAATAGGTTTAACAAATTAACTTTACCTGGCAGCATTTAGTATTTGGTACTGACCTAGACTGTTAAAATTATGACTAGTAGTATTAACATTTTTAGTACTGCTAGCTCTAACAGTATTAACATTGTTAGTACTGCTATCTCTAGTTAGTATTGCAGTAGGAACAAATTGGTTTTGGTGGTTCACTCTATTGACATTGTTCCATACTGGCCTATTTTCCCTTTGACCAGTACCCTTACACTCCTTGTGGTTCACTTCACTTGTTTAGACCCATTCTTTTCATTCTCATGGAAATCAACAATCTCTAATAAATGGCTAAAACTACCACATAAAAACATGCCTTCTTAGTAAACCCATATCCCAAACCCAGTTTTTTAGACATTAAACCACTACAATCCTTTTTGTCAGGTTTAGGACTCTTACTACATGTGTTTTGTTGTTTAACAGTTTGCCTAGGAGTTTTTACATGCTTAATAGTATTAGCAAAACTAGGTGTTTCCTGTTCTTTTAAGGGTAGAGACACATGTTCATCATCACTATCTGATTCATACTCCTCAATGATAGGAGCATCAGTCCAAGATTTAGGTTGACTTACTACTTTGGGTTCATTGACAACTGATTCAGGCATAGATTCATGTGTTTCTTTACTAGAATTAGATTCACAAGTAAAGTCACTACTCCTAGCATCAGATTCACTAGGTTAGATTGCTGGGACCATATGTAAATGTGGAGTCACCTATTTCTTTATCAGTCAGAAGAGATGTAGATCCCCTGTCATTGGAGGGGAACTGCATCAGCCCCTCTGCCATACTCTATAATTACAGGACTATCTTCTATACCCCCCCCCCCACAAGACCTACTATCCAAATAAACTTCCAAAAACTTCATTTTCAAAACTTAAAACACCTTTATTCATTTGATCTCCATACCCAAGCCCAACCTTGTCCCTAGCACTCATCTAACTATTTAGCAGAATATTAAGACTTTTAGAAGAGTTGTACCATTTTTCTACTTTAGCTTTTAATTCTTCTTTTTTCTTTTTCAGCTTCTGCCAATAGTTTCTTATGGTATGTAAGCACATCAGTTTTATCATCTAAATCAATTTTCATAAACCTAATCTTTTTCTTCATACCAAAGTTGATTTTGTTGATGAGCAACTAATTGTTCTTCTACTTTCTTTAAAGCTTGAGTATATGCCTGTATTTCTATACTGGCATCACCAAGTTCTTCCCTCTGTTCATCATATAATTTTTTAATTTTAGCATAAGATTCTTTACACTCTTTTGAACAAGAAGTTACCCCTGTGTTTGAGCCTGAACAGCTGTAAGCCATCAAAGCATAGTTCTCTTGCTCATCTTCTGAGTGACTGGTCTAATCAACACCTTCTCCATCAAGAGTCACCAAAGCTTTAGATTCCTCCTGTTTACCAGAACTCCTCCCATTATCTTTATCTTTATTCCCAGTGTTCCAAGCATCTTTCATTATACTATCTTGATTCCCCTTGGATCTGTACTCTCTAGCAAAATGCCCTATCTTGTGACAATTGTAGCACTCGACTTTGGTTTTGTCAAAACCAACTGGTTCCTTGGCATCAAATTGCAGCTTTCTTCCTGTCTTTTTGTAAAACTTCTTCATTCTCATAGAAATCATAGCCACCTGCCATTTTAAATCCATTTCTTCCAAATCAAACTCATCAAGTTGTTCCAGATCCTCATGATCCAATTGTAGATAATTGGATTGATTAGCAAGGAAAGAGTATGATGAAGGATGTTCGCTTTGTGAGTTATGACCAGAAGAATTAGAAACACCATAAGTAGTACTAACTTCATTAGTACTGCTAGTGTTCTCAGAAACAAATGCCACATTCTGGTTGCTCGAGGATGATGCAGTAGATCCTTTAACATCATACTTAAAGACTCTAAGATTATTATACAGATCATCAAAACTGAGACTGTCCACTCCTGGTTTGGTCCTCATGATTAAGGAAACTTGAGACCAGGCAGAAGGTAGAGACCTAAGGAACTTCCTGATTTGCCATCATCCGTGAGACGCCGCACCTGAATCTCTCGTTGACTCAGAATGACTCCGAAACCTTCAAAGCCATTATGAGCCCCTTCTTAGTTTGATACAGAGAAGCCTCAAACTGTTGCTTTAGAATATACTTCTGCATCTTCTTTGATTCATCATTGCCACCAAATCTAGATTTGATAGCTTCCTACATCTCTTTTGCATCAATCATTTTATGAAATTTAGCAAGATGATCTTCTGGTAAAGCCATAAGCAAGGTGGTCCTTGCTTTTCTTTCTCTTTCTCTGGCTAAAATTTCTTATGCAGTCTTGGGAGGCAGAACCTTTATTACACCATTTGTATCTATTGAGACACTCACAGGACCATTGCCTCTTTAAATGACTTCCCAGATATGATAGTCTGTATGGGCTAAATAATGTTCCATTTTCATGGCCCATATGTCATACTCTCCCTTCTTAAGAATAGGGAGTTTGATGGTTGAGACAGTGTGAGGGGTTTGTTTGTGTGTAGGTTTGTATTGTGGTGGTTGGTGGTGGTGGGTGATATACCTCATCTGATCCAGCCATTGATTAGATTTGTAAAGTAGAGGTTTATAACTGGTGGGTTTTAGTTCTTCTTACTTAAAGTTTCTCTGCAAGCTCTGATACCACTTGTAGATCCTAATACAATATAGATCTTTCTACCATGTTAAAGGTTGTAGCCAATATGGATAGATCCACACAAACTACAGGAGAAACAATGACTATGAACACTATAAGTTATGCAAAAACTAACTTATAATGCTAAGAAGAACAATGAATATTGATAACTAAACTTTTTGTATTAATCTGCTAAACGTTACATATTACTAACTAGAGAATACTTTTTAGGTGAGAGAGAAACTTTTCTAATGCTGTAGGTTATCCTTTTATACACCAAGGATAAACCCTAACATACTTACAAAACACGTAAAAGATAATGCATATCTTTTCCTATAATATCTTAAGTATATCTCTTAAACGGAACTAACTATTTTGTACAGACGGTACAAACTAATACTAACAGTACAAACTATAACTATCGGTACTAACTTTATAACTAACGGTAATTAAGTAAGGGTGGTGGGGAGGGGGGGGAAAACTATAATTCCCAACAATAATGCATAAACGGTCAGTAGGATGTGCTCTCGTAGGAGAGAAAACATAAAACAAAACAGAAAACCGAATGTAAAAAATTAATACTAGTTCTGTATCAGATAACAAATACGCTGTATTCTATTGATTACGTCGTATGGGTCAATTGAATAGCAGTACATCGTATTATGTTCACAGAATAGGCCGTATTGTTTGGGAGAACATATACGCCATTTAGACTGCAAAAACAATACGTTGTTCTGAGCAGAAGGTTAGATACACCGCATCCAACTAGAGGATATGCCGTATCAGATGATCAATCAGAACATAATACTTTTAAAACACACAATTAAATAATGCAGTAAATTTAACACACAATTAAATCAAACAATTAGCAATCAGAATTAGATTAATTAATTTACACTAAGCAAGTTAAAGGTTAGAAATACCAAATAGAACAAAGATTTAACAATTGACTCCCTGGAAACAGCGCAAAAAACTTGATGTGTTGTCGTTGTGGTGTTATTTAGTGATTATCAAGTTTTACATTTATATTTAGCCCAAAAACCAGAAAACAACACTTTAACGGGCAGTGTACCCGATCAAGATGTAGCTTCGCGGTAAGTAGGGTGTCGAACACTAAGAGCAAACGTTAACCTAATATTCTATTAGTATTTTAATCTATCTAGATTAGTCTAATTACTTGTTAAACCTATGTTGTACATATTTACTAGTGGTAAATAGGGGGTTTTCAGTCTGAGAGACTGGCACAGGTTTAGTGGTGAAGAATATTAATTCTAAACACAATAAACACGAAATCAAATAATCGCAAGATAAAGGAGTGGTACAAGCTAAATAACAGAAAATTGTTTTAACCATGTTAAATCCGATTAAATGTTGATTTGTTTGTTTAGTGCAATGGCTACTTATTTCGAGGCGGTATATCATTCTTAAGACTTTAGTTTTTGACTTCTTCATCCTAAGACCCTAGATACGAAACATATCCTGTCTCGGATTATCGCATCTGCAATAAAGCATCCATTTAGCTTCTAATTATTATCTTTCTTAGGGATTAAAGGCAGGTAGTGATCTGTTAATACCCTAGCCCATTAGGACTTTACCTACTTATTGCTTGACGATGTTTTATATACGGGTAGTCCACCACCCAAATCAATACCAATTATTAGAACACTATGGTTGAAAGCAATATCGATTCACCTGCGGTCAATAAGCTCATAATCAAAGGGGTAAGGACAGGGTGTCATTGTGATCCTATTGGTCCCGGGATACAAAACAACAGACATGGAGAGCTATCCAGCATCAAATTACCGTTAAGTTCACTAGACCCAATTGAATGATAGGTCGCATGTACAAGCACATAAACAAGTATAAGGCGCTAAACATAATTAAACAACAATGATAAATTAAGCAAGCCAGATTAAAACAAACCAAACATTATAATCTTCATTAACATGGCTAATACCCGTAGGTATTAGCCTATAATCATTGTAATTTATACAAACGTGATAAAACAATTAAGACCCGAATGATTACACGATGTCTTCTATGGAATTGTGGTTGGTGCTTGACCTTGGCTGCTTCTTATTTCTTGGAAAATTTAACTTCAGCGTGTATGGTATATAGAATATAATTTTTGCACCCTGAAACTCGTTTTTGAGTCTCGTATTTATAGTGTTTGAAAAATGTCTCGATACGCCGTATGGAGTAAGGTGCATATGACGTATAGGGTTAATTTACTTGCAGTACGCGATAAGTTCAAATCAATCAAGAATTATTTCCATCAATCACATTAACTGCAGATCTTTGACTGACGACCAGCTGGGTATACGGCATATGGGTGTAGAGTGATATGCCAAATCAGGAATTGAATGTACGCGTATTCTTGTGATGAGCTGGCGTTGATACGCTGTATCTTCTTTACTGGATACAGCGTATGGTAGCAGATAGGAGTTTTCTTCAAATGTCTTCATTTTAGTTCCAGAATTGCGCCTTTTAGCTTCGTCTTTACAAATTACTCTATAATTACTGCAATCATAAACTTTAAGCGATTAAGTACCAATATCTTACAATAATTATATAAAAGTGGGTAAAATGTATGGGATAAATGATGGTAAAATATGACGTTATTTGATGATATCAATCTACTACATACTTTTTTCGTTATTTTCATTTTCAATAGTAGTATTTTAGAGCTTATTGTATTAGTTAGGTTTTTGTAAAAGCTTTTTAAGCTTATTGTTTTAGCTTATTGTACTAGCTTAATATTAATGACGGTGAAGTTTTTAAAGGTTGGTGTCACTTGAGCTTATTTCTTTCTTTAATCCTCTATTCTTTTCTTTTCACTTTTCTAGCTTATATCCAAATAAGCTCAATCTAATAGCTTATTCTTATCATTTAGCTTATAATCGATTCTCACAAGCTATTTCCGTTCTTACACACACACTATTCCATATAACGATTCAAAAAGCTTTTTTGCTTTTACTTATCTTCATCTTGGCGTTGTGTTTATTATTTTTGATCTATCGTTAAATATTACCGAACACTCAATCACTTTTCCGAAGAGAATCATCCCTTAATCTTAGTTTTGGGTGGATTTAGATCTATTAATATTAGATTTAGCTTTTAGCTTTTTCATCTTGCTTTGTGGTTTATTATTTTAGATCTAGTCCTTAAATATAACCGATTCTCATTCACTTTTCGAAGAGAACATCTTAGTTTTGGGTGGATTTAGATCTATTAATATTAGATTTATTGTTTAGTTTTCTATATCTTAAAGTTGTTAGGTTTTTCAAGTAGCTTATTACTTTAGATCTAATCCTTAAATATACCCGATTCTCATTCACTTTTCGAAGAGAACAACTTAGTTTTGGGTGGATTTAGATTTATTAATAATAGCTTTATTGTTTTTATATTTTCGATCTAGTTTTTAATAGCTTATAGTTGTTAGATTAATCTATAGCTTATAATTGTTATATTGTTCATTTTAACCTTGATTTTGTTTGATGAAAATATTCCAACATCTAAGGCGTGGAGCTTAAAGGTTTTATAAGTTAGTTTAATTTCTAAGTTTAAAGCTTTTATAGATTTTACAAAGCTTTTTAGTATATAAAGTTAACAACTTTATTAACTAATAAGTTAAATAAAATATAATAAAGAAGTAAACTTAGCATTTTACTTAGTTTATAAGATCAGGTGGTTTAATTCATCTTATTTCACCATATGGGTTCTACTTTCTTTCCTTTTTCGATCCATAGTAGTTTTAGTTTAATATTTAGTTTAGAAAAATATGCGTATGATTGCAGATTTGATTGATGTTAGTTTAGTAGTTATGAGTAGTGAGTAGAATATAATATGCTTGTTAAGTGAGTAGTGACTTGAGAATTAAGTGTGAAATTAAAGGGATTGTTGATTAATAATTTTCGGATTATTTAGATTTCTTTTTGGTTATTTTGACGGGCAAAAGCCGTTAGGATAATCAAACATTAATCAAGTAATTAATACCAAAATATAAGATTGTTTTCAAAATAAACCAACGTTGTGAGAAAATAGTTTTTGAACGGGTACTAATTCATCAATAATTACTTTCCTTCACACTTAATGATCTTTTCACCTCACTTAACAAGCATATCCGTTAAACATATATTTTAGATCTTCTGGCTTAATATTCCTTAGTTTTAATCATTAGTATAGCTTTTAATTCTATAAAACCAACCAAAAATATTTGATAATCAAGCATCCATTTAAGAACATAAATGTAAATATCTATTCATATCTCACCATGGATACGACTCCAAAAGATTTAATTATTACTTGTCCTTAAATAATTCTTATATCTAACGGGAAATACTATATTATTACTTTGACACGTTTTCAGGACGCGTCAAGAGTCAAAGCTAAAGGAGAAAGAAAATCTCTTGATTTAAAGGCTAAGAAGGAATCCAATGACGAGGAGTGTTTAACTTCCAGAAGTAAAGACGAAGAATACACCATGGCGGTTAGAGACTTCAAGAAGTTATTCAAAAGAAGAGGTAAATTCGTAAGACATCCAAGGAATGACAAAAAGACGTTCCAAAGAAGCCGAGATGACAAGAACGGCAAAAGTGATACGAAGTGTTTTAGATGCGGTGATCCAAATCATCTTATTGGAGAATGTTCGAAACCATCGAAAGACAAGAACTAAAGAGCATTCGTTAGAGTTTCTTGGAGTGATAGCGGTGAAGAAGATGATGAAAAGGCTAAAGACGAAGCATGTCTTGTGGCTCAAGCATCAAATGAGGTATGTTCTGATTCCTCTTACTTTAGTGATGAAAACTCATCAATACATGTTCTTACTTTAGATAATGATTATGACAAACTTTGCAATACGAGTTTGAAAATAATCACTAAGAATAAACAACTAAAAGCTACCAAAAATAGTTTAGAAAAACAAGGTGTTGGGATTCTAGATTTAATGAGACAAAATAAATAAAAGAATGAAACATAAGGACTAAATCTAGCAGATCAAAATTCTACAAGCTGGTGG
>BQNB010130349.1:4331-18958 GCA_026074375.1 Tanacetum coccineum
CAGCCAAAACAAAAACTAAAAGCAAATGAAATAACCACCCACTCGTCCAATCCAATAAAACAGTATTATTGTATTTTGTCCTCATTATCACTTTATTTTAGTCTTGGTTTTGGGATGTAAGATGGGTTTTTGTGTTATAGTGACTACGTTATGATTGTGTCGTGTTCCTAGATGGATTTGAGTAGTAGCGGCGGATCTAGGTGAAGGTGGAAGTGCCGTCTGGTTTGGGTGGTAGTGATTCTGGTGTCAACGGCGACGGGTCTGGGTGGATCCGGCAGGTGTGGGCGGTGGCTGTGGTGGTTGTAGTTTTGTGTGTGATTTAGAGTTACTAGAATTCAAACTTCTTTTGATAGCTCGTTGTTTATGAAATTTCAAGAGAGAGAACCTGAGAGAAAAGATACAACAGTACGAGGAATAGTAGCAAGTTTAATGTAGGAATAATGTATAGTGTGATAGTAATGAAACTGAACTTGACAATTGGTCTCGTTCCTAACCTTTAATGTTATGCTGCTTGGTTTTTTATTCAAGTACTCTTTCTATAGGTATGGCGTTGGGCATGTTTTTTTTTAAATATATATATTTTTTACTTGTGTGGTTTGTAAACGATTTTTTGTATAAATTTGATTAACGTATGTTGTATAAAATACCATTTAATGCAAGAAAAGATTACAAGAACGGAGGTGGTGTTTTGTGAAATTTATGTTTAGAAAGATAGTGTACATATATTTAGAATAATATTATTATATTATTACTATAGTCATATAGTAATTTCTTAAAGTGTAGGAATTTATATTATACATATAATGTAGGGGGATGAGTTTAGAAAATTTTATATTTTTTTTTTTGGGCAAAGACCCACATAAACAAAACCGAAAATCCAACCGGTAACAGAAAGTGTACCAGATTTAGTATATCTGAATTGAATTTGTTAAAATCGAGAGATTAAATGATCAAAGGATTTTAGAAAGGATATGTGGGCTGTTTTGAGCAGAAAGAATGAGTGCAAAAGGTAAAAAAAATTGTAGGGAAAAGTCCAGTATTTAAAGGACAAACTGGGGGAGCGTCTACCTGGGGCGGTCCCATTAAATAGGTAGGCGGTCCCCTTAATTTTAAGGGGGCCAGCCGTGTATTTAAGGGGGCCGCCCAAGACTAGGGCTTCCGCAGTTTGTCTTTTGTGTAGGGGGGATTTTCTGGAACTTTTCTATCCGAAAATTTGAATTTTAAAATGTTTATTTTAAATAAAACATTTCTTTTAATTGTAGAAAATATTTTGTAATGTTTTAAAAATGTTTACAACATTTTATAAAAGTGTGAGATTGAATAAAAATTTCATTTGATCATAAAATGCATTAAGCATTTATTTATTCATACATTTAAGTGATGTATTTGTTGAAATAAAATTTACTACTAATTATTTGTTTACGTTGAACGTTTTTATATTTTGTGATTATCAAAACGTAAAGATGTGAAAAAGAATATTAATGATGTTTTTAGGCATTATATTTTATCAACAAAACACACACTAACTGTGTGAGAAAAAGTGAGGAAAATAAATAAAAGAAATTAAAAAGAGACTTTATATAGTGGCAGAAAATTAGGTTTATTAATTTTAAATCTTAGATTAATCCTTACTAATAGATCAAACCCAAATGGATGGTGGGGATTTGTCCTTTGATATGTGAAGAGAAACTGGTATGCAAATGAACTTTTGCCTTTTTATATAAATATATTTGATAACGTTGTTGTAAATGTAATCACAATGTATAAAACAACTCCTAAATGCTTAACCCTCCTAAATGATACTTCATGAAACATTAAAAATAAACATTTAGAAAATTTGATAAACCTACTTGCTGCTTGACAACAAATGATTAAAAATAACTTTTGGGTGTTGTTTGGTTGGGGTATATTGGGAGGAATTCAAGGCATTTACATTTTAATTTCCCCCAAATATTGTGTTTGGTAACACAAATTGGGGGAATTTAAAATTCCATGAATTGCCAAAATGGGAAAAATTAAAATGACTTCAAAAAGTAAAGAATTTTCATTTACTTGGAAAAAAAATTATAAACTTTTTTTTCTAGTTGTTTTTTTCTATTTTTTCTTGGTTTGTTGTTTTCTTAAATCAAGTGATATCCATCACTTTAGTCGGGTCGGGTCAAGGTCGAGTTGGGTTTTTTGACACCCCTATCCGTCCCTCTCTAAAAAATTGTAATAATAAACAAAATGACAGATTTCAAAAAATTATAAAATTATATCAACCAAACATGCGTGCATTTTAAATTTCGGAATTTTTAATTCTCAAGAAGTTAAATTTCCTAGAATTTAAAATTTCAAAATCTATCTATTATACTAAAAGATTGAGCCCCTAAATTTATTGGGGCTGTATCTTTAAATGATTTGTATTACCCACACAGCCATATGTACAAAACCCTGGTGCCTACAAACAAGACTAATATGGTTCTACATTCATTACAACTTTCAGTTACAAGTAAACCAAAAGACCAATTTTAAAGCTTTAATTCACCATTATAAATTTCAGTTACAAGTAACCAAACTCGATTTTATGTGTTTTTCTTTCATTTTGATTTTGTAAATTAGGGGAAAATGGATGCTATAGCCTGTCTCTCATATCTGTCTCATCAACATGAAATCACTATGAGTTTTTCAAATCTTTTGGTCATGTTTTGTTTTCTATCTGATTCTTCAAAAAATGATGATACATGTTTTGTTTCATTTTTGTTGTGAGATGTGTTTATTCAGTCCTATTGCATTTGAAAAATCATCAGGTGTGTTTACTTGACCAAATTTATGTGTGTTAAATTTAGATTTATATAAAAATGATTAGGGGTTTTGGTTTTTATTAGGGTTTTTGGTTTATTATTGATTGGTTGGAATTTATGTGTCGATCTTTTGTTATAGGAAAAATAATTGGCTCGATTACGGAGAAACCATGAGAAAAAGGGGTTTGGCTTTTGAATCGGAAAGTAAGCATCCTTTTAATTTTTTAGTTTCATTAATTTGGGATTAACATAGTAACAGAAATTGGAAAGTAATCCAATCGATTGAGTCATTGACATTCACCTCACAAATCTAAATTCATCTTTTCTCTGTGTGTCACCGGCTTGATGATTCAAGAAACGTGATTGTGTTTTATAGAAAAAACCCTTTAATCCATTAATCAAAATTATTATGCAAAGAACGAAGAAGAAGACAATGAACAATCACTTTAATGAAGCATCCAGCAAGTACCCAATTTTAATTGTTTGGTCTGCTTTGATATGTAAAATAGGTGAAGATGGAGTTCGGTTAAAGGGATCTAATGGTAGCTTCTTAAATCACCCTTGCTTCCATTGTTTATGTAAGTGAAGAAAAGATTTTACTTTTTGTGTTTAGAATGATGTTTTAGAGTTGGGTTTAAATGGTTTGATAGGTGTGATTGTGAAAAATGGTGTTTTTTATTAGTTTGTCTAGCAAGTAACAAATAAGAAATAGCTAACGAAATAGTCAACGTTCAGCGATTGTATGATGATGTGAATGTTCTACTTTACCTAGAAATAGTTACTTACTCTAATCAAGTTACTTTTTGATTTATTGATTTATTTCCATTAGTGCTATAAACTCTTGATACTCCTGTAGGAACATTTGTAATCGCATCTTCGACAGTAGCCTGGGAGTTATTACAGGAGGGTGATGATAAATCGACTACTGGAGAACTCGAGATTAAAACAGAACAAGAAACTGTAGAAAAATGACCCTTCAAATGTTAGTAACATATGTGATTAAGGAAGCAGTAATAGGAACTTCTTTGTGTGTGAGATGATCTCACATGCTTCTGTTATTCATGAGAGAAGCCAATGGTTCTTTTGCTGACAAAGTTAAAGTCAAAGTCCCGTTTAGTCATAAAAGTAGAAGAAAAAGCATCCAGTACGATGAAGTGCATTGTGATGTTGGTGAGTGGTTTTGACATTGATATGTTTTGTTGTCTTTAAAATTTTAGATTTCAATAATTGGAAATGATGTAACTGTGTTTCAGGTGTTCACCATAATAATAGGTACACCTTCCATCAAAAGATAAAGGTCGTTGAAGGACGAACTCTGATGTAACTGATGACAAAGATAGACCTAATACGCCACAAAAGGCGATTGAAAGTGGATATCATTTAAGGCTTAAATATGAAGGAGGTTAGTTTCGTTGTTTTTGTTACAAATTGATTATATTATTACCATTCTTTAAACTTTATTGTTAAACCCTAATTTTTTGGTTTTCAGGTTGTGCCATTTTTTTTACTTCTGCATTTTTCAGGTTGCGTGACGAGATGGAGATGGAGAAGAAAACTATCATAATGACAGCTTTTGTAACGTAAGTTCAGTGCGTTAGTTATAGTAGGGAGAAACGGCCAAAAAAATGTTAGCAGGCCAATCCAACCAATTCGGATGTAGCCGGTGTAAGTTTTCACAGCAAGAGACCATGGATCTTAACTTCATTACTTATTTCATTTCAATACACTGATCTCATTATATGTTATACATATGTGTAGTATGCTATTAGTTTAATTATTTTGTAGTGCGAATGCGTTTGTTTTCAGTTGTTTAATTAGTTTAATTAGACTGATCTGATTAGGTTTTAGCGCGGTGTTAATTTGTTACTTGCGATATTGCTTGGATCTGGAAATGTATGCAGGTCTTATCACAAATGCGGTTTTATTGGACTGATCTATTATAGATAGATATAGGTGTTTTGCAGTATTAGTTTGTTATGATTTACATAATATGTTACTAACATAGTCCGTGAGATAACGGTAGTGCCGTATTACTTCATGTTATGATAATTATGGAAGTGACTTGCATCATGGATCTTATTGTGCTGTATTACTTTGTGATCACGCTGTTATGTTTTACTTATGTTTTTTACTGATCTAAATATGGAAAATGTTGAAATGCCGTATTAGTATTTTATGATAAGTATGATATGCAAAATGTATAAATGACTTGGATCTGGACTTTTAAGGTACGTTGTATATAATGTATTGTTGTAAGTTCCGTTAATACTGATAATTATGTGAGATCTACAAAATTTAGAGGGTTTTGGATGTTTTTAGAAAAGTAATTGAAAAGGGATTTGACTAGGCACTGATCTATCTAAATATAAAATATAAATACATGAATGTATGTAGTACAAATGCATTTGTTTGTACTCCTAATTAGATTAATCAAAATGATATGAATATCCACATATAGACAATGTATTTGTTATAGATAGTTGTAGACCATAGTGCCATACTACTTTGATACTAAATTTTATGAAGTTGTTCATCTTGCATATAATGATAGTTGATGAACATTCACTGCTGCAGTAAAGCCAAACTTTTTTCTTTCATATTTGCTTTATTTAGACAGATGTGAATATTGACCCAATATGTATTCTCGCTTATGCAAAATATAAGTTTAGCCATTGTGATGATAGGAAGTTCACTACTATATTCGATCGGGATAGTCGTAGTGCCCTGTTACTTTGTTATGATAAATAATGATAGGTAAACTATGGAGGTGACTTAGACAAGGACATTACGTTAGGTTTTATGTAATGTATAATTGTAAGCGTAGTTTTTGTCATGTGTGATCAACTACGTATTTTAGTTTGTGTCCTAGACTTCTAGCAGCTAATTAGTTGCTCTTGCAATGAAAGTTGATGCTCATTTCTGATTGTCATCTTTTTTAGGGCGTGGAGGTAGAATCCAAGTGTGCAGATACAAGAGAGGGGCGGCTTCTTCAATCATATCACAACAGTTGTTTCTAAATGTTGCAACCACTTTGTGAAAACTAAAGGTGGCACAATGGGCGAGCTTGGTGATGGGTGCGGGTTGAAATTGTTTATTATTTTAGTTTCGGCTAGGTTGACCCACAAACATTAACTATCTATAGTCTACTTCCATAGTTTTTATATAGAGTAATGCACTAATGCGTTATATATGAATACTGAAAATATTGAATTAGAATAATAAATATCTGAATAAAGTGATTGAGAAGAAGTTACACACTACTTTGGGCGACTTTGAACCCGTTTGATCCATCCTAGCTGTTTTAATCTAAACTTAATTTGTTGATTTGACTCAACATGATATTAAACGACCATTCATTAAGACATGGAATGAATTTTACACATCTAATAAAAATCAACTTTTATGTTGCTAAATCAGGTCTATGGACTTTTAATCCTGATCTAATGTGCAGGCTTTAACTCCTCTTATTGAAATGTATGAAGACTCTGAAGGAGCATGTAATTGAAGCAGGTAATTGTGCATTGAATATATCATCATGACTGATCTGTCTGTTATTCATTCTATTGACAATGGATGTGATGATTATTGCAATTCAAGGGTTGGTTTATGCTCCTTCCTTTGACCTGTGATTTTTTAACAGATTACATCGAAAGTGCTTCACGTTTCAGAGAAAAGTTTATGCACGGTTCCAAACTCTCGGCTCATTATGAAGTGCAAGCCTTTCTGCTGTGATAGTATAAGACAAAGATTTCTCTTCGCATTGGACCCATGTAAACTTTAGCCCATTCATTGAAATCCTTACAATATAAATAGCCCATTCGATGAGGCTCTTGAGGCGAGTTTTGATCGTTAGTTTTGAATAGCCACCTCACTTACCACTGCATGTTCCTTCAATCAAAGGAATTATGTCAATTTGAGCCCATGATTTTTTTCATTCCCCAATATATATTCCAGAGTTAACTACATGTTTGGTCTTGTGGTTTGCCGGATATTTCATTTTCACCAATTAGGGTGCGTTTGGTTTGTAGAATCTTTATGGGTTTATTATTTAAGAGGATGTTTGTTTCAGATTATTCATATGAAAGGCGATGAGGATATTTATCTTCTGCTTTTATATTTTTTCAGAGCATAATTGGGGTGAATTTTTTTTGTTGCAAAAACCCGTATGCGCATAAACTTCTAAACGTTAACCCTCATCATGAAGTTAAATAATGGAGCCCCGAATTTGAATTGCTCAACTTTATGAACTCTTCGTTTTTTTATGGTTTTTTGCTAGTGACAGGTAAATAAAACTTTTTAGGAGGTAAAGTAACATGTTGCATATCCTTTGATACCAACAAGCATGATTGCCCGCGCGTTGCTGCGGGGCGTTATTTTTTATTGTTTATTTTGTGCGGGTTTATTTTTTCGGTCTCATATTTAATAGTTTGTTTTTTTTATATGGGCTTATGTGTTGGGCCTCATGTCGCGGGTATTTTAGGCGCGAGTTGTTGCGGGGCGTTATTTTTATTTTTTATTTATTTTGTGCGGGTTTATTTTTTCGGTCTCATGTTTAATAGTTTGTTTTTATATGGGCTAATATGTTGGGCCTAATGTCGTGGGCATTTTTTGATCTGCGTAAATCAGTACTTTTGTAAAAAAAAATTCTTATTTTGTTTCGAGCAAAAAAAAATTCATATTATTTTGTGCGGGTTTATTTTTTCGGTCTCAGGCCTCATGTCGCGGGTATTTTTTTATCTGAATAAATCAGTACTTTTGTAAAAAAAAAAATGTGTCGACCAATTTTTTTTTCATAATTATTTTGTGCGGGTTTATTTTTTCGGTCTCATGTTAAATAGTTTGTTTTTTTATATGGGCTTATGTGTTGGGTATCATGTCGCGGGTATTTTTTTGATCTGAATAAATCAGTATTTTTGTAATTTTTTTCCTATTTTGTGCCGAGCAAAAAAATTTTATATTGCCTATTAAAAAAAAAGTTTAATAGTTTGTTTTTTTATATGAGCTAATATGTTAGGCCTAATGTCGTGGGTATTTTTGATCTGAATAAATCAGTACTTTTGTAAAAAATTTACTTATTTTGTGTCGTGCAAATTTTGTTTTTCAACTCTTCCGTCCCTTAAATAAATGTACACTATTGACTTTTAAAAGTCTTGTTCTATCAACTTTTTGATATTAAATTATTTTGTTTGTGGTTATATAATACTTAATTAAAAAATGTACATCATATGAAAATACATTTTAAATCACAATCCATTCATTTATTTTGCATCAAGTATTATATAACACAAAAAAATATATTTAAGGTCAAAGTTGTTGAAATATGACTTCGAAAGTCAAAAATGGACACTTATTTAGGGACGGAGGGAGTATTATTTTGTGCGGGTTAATTTTTTCGGTCTCAGGCCTCATGTCGCGAGTATTTTTTTATCTGAATAAATCAGTACTTTTGTAATTTTTTTTTTGTGTCGACCAATTTTTTTTTCATAATTATTTTGTGCGGGTTTATTTTTTTTGTCGCGGGTATTTTTTTATCTGAATAAATCAGTATTTTTGTATTTTTTTTTTCCTATTTTGTGCCGAGCAAAAAAAATTTATATTGCATATTAAAAAAAATTAATGAGCCGGCCCAAACTGAAAGCCCAATAGACCGAGCACGATAACATTGTAGCATTTTAGGCAGACGCCTAAAATGAGTATATTTATATTTATAATTATAATTATAATGGCTTAAAATAAAGCGCCATGACGACATGTCACGTACCTAGTGCAACTGTTGATGTTCACGATTTGATTGCCGATCAAAATGCGAGGGTTTGTATAAGAATTTGTTTCAAATAAATACTTACAAAAACCGTAGGCAATCAACAATTAGATACAACCCGTGTACAACACACAGGTCCGCATGCCTCGTGAAGTTTAATAACGGAGCCCCGAATTTGAATTGCTCAAACTTTATGATCTCTTTGTTTTTATGGTTTTTTGCTAGTGACAGGTAAATAAAACTTTTTAGGAGGTAAAGTAACGTTGCATATCCTTTGATACCAATGTGCATCCTTTAATATTAACTAGACGGGAGTCCGCGTATTTTGACGGTGGGTACCCGTGTGATTATATTTCTGATGATAGTAACAAATTACAAAATTTTCAAAAGTTAAACACCAGAGATACAAAAATAGATCTACACAAACTTTACAAGAAAATTTACATCAACTTTAAATAACAAAATTTACCCAATAAACTTTTAGATCTACGTAAACTTTACAAGTCACGGATCCGGTGACAGACACGGTTTCCGACGATAGTCACAGTTTCCGGCAGCAGCTTCCGACGACAGTCACACTTTTTGGCGATGGTAAGGAGGCAGCGGCGGTCAAGGAAATTTCCGGCAAGATCTAAAAAAATAAAATATATTAAAAAAACTATACAAATTTGTTGAACATATAGATCTATAAAAAAACCCTTCAAAACTTTAAATCTACACAAGCTTTACAAGAAATTTTACACAAACTTGCACAATAAAATAATTAATAAACTTTTAGATCTAAACAAACTTTAAAAGTCACGGTTTCCGACGTCAGTCGCGGTTTTCAGCGACGGTAGAGGAAAATTCTAGCAAGATCAACGGCAGTGAAATAAATTCGGCAACCAAGATCTACAAAAAATAGATATCTATACTACTATATAAAGCATTTATAATGTGGGACCCATTAAAAATTAAGATAAGGAGGTGCAATCTTGACCATCCATCTCATTTTTGGGAATCACATCAAAAAGTGACATGTGTAACCTTTTGATTAAAAAATCACTTTTATTTTCAAATTGAAATATCTTTTTATCAATTTAATTTTATTATGATCTAATTTCACCATATTTTTTAAAATTTTATGCTCTTTAATTCAACATCCATTTTGATATATTTTTATAATTTTTTTTACATTTTAATGGGTTTATTTTATGTTGATTTATATTTTTTACAACTTTAATCTTAATTAAATATAAACTTGATACGTTAAAACTATATACTTTCGGAGAGAGTGTTGTCTTTTTACATGCGAGAATGATGATGTTAATATGGTGTTGCGGGAAAGTTACGGGAAACCCCAACGAACACATACATTTGTGAAACGAAATTACTAAGCGGGTAGGAAATTACGTAAAAAGTTGAGTTAGTAAATTTTTTATTGCCGCCGCTATGCGCGGGTAACCAACTATATATATAAAAAAACTATAAAAATTTGTTAAATATAGATCTATAATAAAAAAAAAACTTTCAGAAGTTATATCTATATGAATAAACCTTCAAAACTAATTATATCAACACAAATCTAAGTAAAAAAATCCTCAAAAACTTGGTAAACCATATGGATTTATTAAAAAGGTTAAAAAAAATCGAAAAAACGTTTAAAGTGGTCTGCTCATGGCCGATGGTGGTTGGTTTGTGGTGATGCTCGGCTCGTGTGCATGGTGGTGGTTCGGATAGGTCTTAATGGTAGTGCTTGGATCGTGTGGCAATGGTGGTGATCTGCTCGTATAGGCGGTAGTCGGCTCCTGGTAGTGGCGGTTGATGGGTGGATGAAATTGGTGTTTTTTATGGAGGTTATGTAAGATGAGATGAGATGGAATAATGGTGTGTGAAGTTTTTTTATTTGATATTTGTGTTGTTTTGGGCTAGAGTGCAAAAAATTCGGTTAAAACCGGTTTCCGGTTGTAGGAAATCGATTTAAAAAAACCTGTTTTCTAATAACCGTTTCGGTTTTTCGTTTTTTTTCGAAATCGGTTTTTTTTCGTTATATAATGTTTGGAATCGGTTTTTTTTTTCGTTATAAATTTTCGGAATTTGGTTTTTACGCTGGTTCATATTTTTCGGTATAAATGGTCTGGAATCGGTTTTTATACGTTCGGTTTTTTTTTCCCGGAATTTATAACTCGAACATTATTTTTAATAAACTTGTTAATTATCAAACATTTAACTAAACAATACACCAGAAACAATACTAAACTAAATACAATCATAACTTGTTATTTGCACCGAAACATACTAAAAAAATACACCAAACTTTTATTTAAACAATACACTTATACCAACGAAAAATTATATAATACTAATAACATTTTGAGCTTCGGCATGGCCATCACCCGAAAACATATTAGTGTACTCAAGTATGTCGAGCTTCGGCATTGCCATCACCCGTTATACTCAATCCATTAAATCTTCAAAAAAATCTTCTACATCTACGTCTTCAATATCTAAGTCTTCAAACTCACCTTTCATCTAATTCGGTATTCGGAAGGTGAATATCCCCTAACTCAACTTCTTCTCTTGCTTTTTTTTAAAATAAAAAAAAAAATAGTTTCTTCAACGTCTTCTAATATCGGACCTTCCAACGATGTTTCATGTTGTACCCTATCTACTCCGTCCAAATAATCTTTCAAACATACACATACTTCCACGGATTCGGGGGTTAGTCTTGACCTTCTTTCCGATATAATTCTACCGCTAGTAGAAAAGGCCGATTCGGAAGCTACCGTCGAAGCTTGGACCGCTAATAAGTCACGAGCCATAGCGGATAAAATTAGAAATTGGATTTCCCTTTCTTTCCACCAAGCCAAAATGTCAAAGTTGCAACTCTCGGACTTAAAGGTTTATTAAAAGTTTGTAGCCATATATTGTCCCAACTCTCGTTGTTGGGGCCGATGTTCGTGACGTTTTTGCAGCGTCTCAAATAAACTATTATAAAGGTTTTATTAAGTCACTTGTCCCATTTCGGGACGATCCGCCCGCATTGTCAACAATTGGGTTTTGTTGTTGACCATATTTTGTTGCATAAATTCCAAATAATTTTTTAAAATTATCGTTAAATTTAAAAAATTTGGGATCTTATTATAGTCGGTTCGTTACCTAGTCTAAAATAACCCAAATGATAAGTCTAATCTTTCCATTATTCTTCGTTATTAAAAGTATTCTACGCCTCCAACATTAAACATGATTAAGTGCGGCGGAACAAGTAAAAACCAAGAGTAAACTATCAAAATTTTTTACAACTTCTTTTATAACTTTAACCATTCTTCTAAACATTGAGTATTTTGGTTTTTAAGTCGACCTAATTTTTCCGTCATAGTATAAATTTGCTTTAAAACTAATGAGCTAGTTGGGTAATAAACACCCGATAATATAGTTGTTGCCTCTTTAAAAACTTGTAAAAAAATAGTTAAATCATTTAGTCGATCCCAATCTTGGTCGCTTATCGAAACGGACTTATTTCTACTAACAAGTATATCATTAAAAGCGTTTAAAGTCTCACGTTGTCGTAATATATTTTCAAACATCATGCAAGTAGAATTCCACCTAGTATTATTATCATAGCAAGGTCTTAGGGGTATTTCACCACATTGTTTACGAAAACGTCTATAGTTTATTTGGCGTTCGTAAAATACTCGAACTATATATGTTTTACTTAATAAACCCTAAATCATCTTTAAAAACTATCACATATTTTTAATGCCGCTTTCGGATAAATTTATAACATGAGCAACACAACGGGAATGAAAAAAAGCACCACTAAAACGGTATTTATACGTAATTTTAACATTTCCCATACTTTCTAGTATTAATGGATCATTATCTAGTGAAAATCGTAAAAACTTTAATTATCTAAATTATATTTTAATTAAAGTGTCATGTAAAATTTTTCTTAAATTAGATACCCGTATGAGGTAACAAAATAGTTTAAAAAAGCAATTGTCCGTTTCATTAATAACCAAGATTCGGGATTAAACAATGAGCCCGTAACGGCTAGATAAGAAATTTTGTCGTACAATGTGGTGCGTGTCCAAAGTGTCCGTAGTTATAAAACACAATTTACTAATCACCGAAAACCCATCAATAATATACTTTTTAGCCGTTTCCCATAATTATAAAGACATCACTCCTAAGAGTTAGTACACCTACATGTTGATGACCGTTTGCGGTTGTAAGCCTCCTTTTGATGATCTCCGAAGCTGACGTTGTCGAAGTAGATGAATGAAAGCGCTAGTTGAATTGACAAACTCGTATAATCAAGTCGAACCGCATCATTATCAAATTTAAAACTTGACCATACCAGCACTAAAGTACCTTGTGACGATCATTTTGCTAAAAACCGCACTACAACGCTCTTATGATCCTTAGTGTATGTGTTATACGATGCGGTTATAATATTTAATACAATTCCTTGCAAACGCGCTTTTCCACCCCATCAATCATAACACACAAATCGTAATTAGACCAAACATCTCATTTTCTCGTAGTTGGTCTAATTCGCACAACATCATCATTTGTGTAAACTTTTCGTACATTGCTAGTAGAAACGGAGGGATTAGTGGAAGCTTGTTGTGATTGTGAGTTTTCCATTATAGAGTGATTAGAGAAATTAGAGTAATATACATGATTAAAGAATAAAGAGAGATTAGTGAGTGTTTTTGATTGTTTTCAACCCCTAACACATTTACAATATTATAATACTACCAATCCAAGGCGAAAAATTCATCAAAAAAATACAAAAAACCAAAAACGTATATAAACGACCTGTCTATATGACCATTTGGAATTATTTTTTTTTTTAAAACGTTTTTAGACCCGATAAAACCGGTTTTTTTATAACGCTAGTTACCGAACTCTTGCTGACCAACGTGCGATTTTTTTATAACCGTTAAAAACCGGTTTTTTTATAACGGATATAAAAAAAATAATAATAAAAACGGTTAAAACCGGTTATTTTAAAAAACCGGATAAAACCGGGTTTAGAACCGGTAAAAAACCGGTCGCTTATTAAACCCGAAAACCGGTCTAACCGATTCGGTTATTTTTAACCGGTTCGGTTAATTAAAAACCGGTTCCGGTTTTTTAGACCGGTTTTTAAAAAAACCGGTTCCGGTTTGCACCTCTAATTTGGGCTGTGTTTTAGATTTTGTGTGGGTGTATATATGTTTTATGATTTTGGAGGGCTGTTATGAAATGGGCTTTTACAAGGGTTGAATGGACCGTTACAAAATTAACTATACGAAATGAGATCTTTAAGACACTTAAATTTTCAATTATAACTTTTAATCATATGTATGTATTGATTTTCTAGCAAAAGACCAATCTTTCTTTAATAAGCATAAGCAATATGTATTGTTTTAAAGATTTCAAGACTTCCTTATTTAGCAAGTCTCAAATGCTTTATAAGGTAGTATAGATTTGTTTGCAAAAAGGTATGAATGAACAATAAAAGTAGACAACTTATGGCATGTTTGTTTAGTTTTTTATTAAGTATTGCAAAATTAAAGTGTCTGTGTACATATATGATGTCTGTTTGTAGATAGATATATGACTGTTTGTTTTGTGTGTTAAATAGAATGTCTGAATTAAAAATTTTACTTTTATACTCTAAAAACAAGTTACATGAGATTATAGGTAAACAAGTAGGAGGGTAAATATGTAAAATTTTGATTTAAGTAATGAACTTAATATGAAGACCCTTCTCCTCCTGGCTTTTTCTAGGAAGTTATTTGTTAATTTTAAGCACAAAACAAACAAGCTTTTAGTGACTTAATTAATTAATTTATTTTTTAATTAAGACTCTTTAAGTCTTTATCAAACACTATATGAGGGTATGTTTGGCAAAAGATCTTGTTGTTAGAACTGGATATGGAGCTGTAGATGGAAATAGAGATAAAAGTTATGAAAAAAGATTATTATTATAAGCTACATGAAGTAACATTTAATTTTTTTATTTTTGGTTTAAGAGTTAAGTACATTTTTGGTCCTCGTGGTTTGGTGCGTTTTCACTTTTGGTCCAAAATTCAAAAAAGTTTTGGTTTTAG
>BQNB010130350.1:0-18958 GCA_026074375.1 Tanacetum coccineum
CCCCGTGGTTTGCCGATTATGCAAATTACCACACGGGGAATTTCATTGTCAAAGGAATGTCAACTCAGCAGAAAAACAAATTTTTCAAAGATGTCAAACACTATTTCTGGGATGACCCTTTTCTATTCAAAACCTATGCGGATCAAGTGATCCGGCGATGTGTTTCAGGCCAAGAAGTTGTCGACATCCTCACAGCTTGCTATAGTGGACCCACCGGGGGACATTACGATGCCAACTACACCGCCAAAAAGGTTTTTAAATCTGGATTTTATTGGCCCACAATCTACAAAGATGCCCATGAGTTAGTAAAAAACTGTGACTCATGCCAGCGTCAGGGTAAAATTTCACAACGTGATGAGATGCCACAAAATTCCATCCAAGTGTGTGAAATCTTTGATGTTTGGGGCATAGACTTTATGGGACCATTTCCGTCATCTAGAGGAAATAAGTACATACTCGTAGCCGTCGATTATCTATCCAAATGGGTTGAAGCCAAGGCGCTCCCCACAGTTTTTGAAATCTGTTTTTGCCCGATTCGGTACACCGAGAGCTATTATAAGCGATCATGGGACCCATTTCTATAATGACAAATTTGCAAAGGTAATGTCTAAGTGTGGGGTCACTCATCATCTTTCTACTGCTTACCACCCTCAAACGAGCGGTCAAGTGGAGGTGTCGAATCGTGGGTTAAAACGTATTTTAGAAAGAACTGTTGGAGAAAACCGTGCCTCATGGTTTGATAGGCTTGATGACGCTCTGTGGGCATTTCGTACCGCTTATAAGACACCAATTGGTTGCACACCTTACAAGCTCGTATATGGAAAGCTGTGTCATCTACTTATCGAATTAGAGCATAGAGCGTATTAGGCATTAAAACATGCTAATTTCGATCTTAAAACCACGGGTGATCACCGTAAGCTGCAACTTAATGAACTCAATGAGCTTCGTAATCAAGCATACGAGAATTCTTTGATTTATAAGGAGAGGACAAAGAAGCTTCACGACTCAAAGATCAAAAACCGCATTTTCAATGTTGGTGATCAAGTCTTGCTTTTCAACTCTCGCCTAAAGATATTCTCGAGAAAGCTTAAAACCCGATGGTCTGGCCCTTTCACCATAACTAAAGTTTTTCCATATGGCACTACAAAATTATCTCACTCTGATGGATCAAACTTCAAAGTGAACTGCCACCGACTTAAGCACTACTTCGGAGGGGACACACCAACCATGGTTGTCCCAGATCTCCAAACTTTCCCTAAGGACGAATGAATTCAGGGATCGAGTCAAGCTATGTGACTCGGTTACCAAAAACAAAGTGCTTCGTGGGAGGCACCCCATGCTTCTCCATTTTCTATTTTCTTTCTAGCTTCTAATGTGTTGTGAGGAGGCTTGTACTCTTCTGTTCTTTGTGTTTGTTGTTTGTACTTGTGATTGTTTGCAGGATTGATCCCAAATTTTCTAAAGACTCTCTTGTTCGGTGTTTTGTCCCGGTCTACTCGAGATTCCTAGCCTTTGCTTGCCTTTAGTTTGGGGAAATCCGATATCCTAAAGATTATTATCGTCGAACATTTATCTTGTAGCACACTTAATAAACGGCTTAAGATTTTTTGTGATACTTTCTTCATGTTTAAGTTATGCATTCGACCTTTTTGAGTTCTAGTATGGGGTTTTTAAGTCTTAGGCTAGGAAACATTGAGGACAATGTTTGATTTTAGTATGGGGTAGTATATCTTCGATATGATTTTGCCTACTTTTACCCGTTGTTCTCACGTACCGCGTTTCCCACCAAAATTTTCAAAAATTTAAAATTTTTTTAAATTTTCAAAAATAAAATAAGTGTTTTTGTCACAATTTTGACTTTCTTGCTGGGTAGAATAAGAGTAAATTTTGACCCGATCGAGCGTGTTGAGCTCTAGCTTGTTCCTTAACTTTTAGGCTAAGCGTTCGCTAATTTGCGAAGAACGAAAAATGATAGAGTTAAGTATGAGTAGGATGCTAAACAAGGATTATTTGGAAATCTTAAGAGCTCATGTATGTAACTTGTTGCTTTTTCTCCCATAAGCTCTTAACCGGATTAATATACGTGCTGTTTTTGGAGACTAAACTTAAATCAACAATTTTTTATGTAATATATAGCAAAAAAAATTTAGTCTTATTTCAAATTTATACTTGAATTTTTCAAAAAGAAGTCTCCTTTAAATAAATAAATATATAAATTTTTTTTAATTAATTAATGATAAAATGATAAAAAAATATATAATAATAAAAGCTGTGGGCTGATAAAAGTTTACTACCTCTTGCCGGCTCACAACCGATGTGGTAGTCTTCTAAAGAAAGCCCATAGTAAGAATAAAAATCCGAGGCTGATAAAAGTTTGTTGCATCTTGCCGGCTCACAACCGATGTTGCAGCCTTCTAAAAGGTCGAGGGTTACAATTGCATAAATGTCTAAATAGTTAAATTAAATTAATAAATTGACTTCTTTTTGTTAAATTCAAATATGCTTTTGCACTTTGACTATTCTATTTCATAAGCTATGAATATCCTGGAAACCTGAGAGTTTTTGAAACCTAAGGTCCGTGAGTCCCGATACTAGTCTCTGTGGTGTCAAAAGCCTGATCACTTAGCCGTAAGGTTAGGATGTGCCGAGACGAAAGTCGCTACATGGGATGATCTCGCCTTCAAACTTATTATTCTAAGGTGGAACGTAAAGCATAGTAAATTGCAAAATGTTAATCCATGGTTGAAATTCAAGATAGCACACTCACTTAAGATATAATGAATGTCGGGAGTAAAAAGTTCACAAGTTGCAAATATGAGTAGTGTTAGCATCTTTACTGATATTTAGCTGTGATTTTGTTTTAAGCATGGTTTGGATAAGTGAAAAGTCGGGAACAATGAATTTATCCTTTTTGGGGCATTCTCGGAATCGAAATGCATCTTGTTCTATGATCCCTAACAGTTATGAAAATAACGAAAGTCGAAATAATCTCAATTATATTTAAAAAAAATGAAAAAGTTTTAGAAAAATGAGAAAAAGTGGTGTTTTATAACTTGTGACTTTGAGACTCTTTCCACAAAAGACTTTACTACTTCTTAAAGGATTAGTTTGGGGAGGTTTTGAGGTATTTGGTTATAAAGCATATAACATTGCGTGAGGACACGCAATCGCTTAGTTTGGGGAATTTTGATATGTGTGAAAACACATATCCATTTTATATCAAAAATGGCCCTAAAAAGACAAAATTATGCTTTAAATGCTTGAATATTGCTTGTTTTGTCTTTGTGATGGTGTAGGTGTGGATATTGCAAAAAATCTCAAGAAAACGGTTAAAACTGGACAAACACGGACACGGGAACGGAAGAGCACGCAAAAAGCCGGGAGAATGCTATCAAAGGTCAAAAAGTCAACCCTTAGTCAACAATAGTCAACTCTGAGTCAACTATGGTCAACTTACAAAAAGACAAAAACCCAAATGTTAAATAACAGCCCTTCATAATTAAATCAAAG
Organism: Tanacetum coccineum; assembly: GCA_026074375.1. Classification (NCBI taxonomy): domain Eukaryota; kingdom Viridiplantae; phylum Streptophyta; class Magnoliopsida; order Asterales; family Asteraceae; genus Tanacetum; species Tanacetum coccineum. The sequence goes on from BQNB010130350.1 coordinate 3,511, forward strand.
TTCATAATTATCCCTAAAACCCTAACACCCGTTATCTTTTAATACATATAAGATAACGGGCGTTATCTTCTACTATAACAAAACCAAAATCCTAAACCCATAAACCCAGCCTAAAATAAACACCACATGGCCCAAACCCTTTCACCCGGTTCAAAATACCCTCTTATAAAAGGTTTTTACGCTCGGAAAACAGTTTTTACTGTTCACTTTCTTCTTCGCGTTTAACCGGCATGAAAACAAGGGGCAAATCACAATTGACCATGTAGCAAGCTATTTCAAGGGTCCAAGTATACATGGCAGGGTTTATACATCATCCCAAGCAAATCATGATTGGCCAATACCCACGAAGAAGGACACACGTGTGATAGTGAAAAAGCATACAAGGGAATTGGATACTTTGCTCTATATACCCAAAAGAAGCACAAGTGTCACATCATGGATTGCTACGCTGGCAATCCGTGTGACAAAAATCTAATCCAACGGCTCTAAATGATGATCCAATGATTGGAGGGATTGAAAGGACAAGATGATTAGGAGCGTGTAACAAACCTGCACCTGGAAGCTTCTTATTCGGGCTATAAATAGACCTTCACCCTCACACACAAAAGTACCTTTTTTCTTTCTAGCTTAGCTTTAGCTTTTAGTTTTTAGCTTATGTAATTTTTCATTAAGTAAACTTTTGTAATTTCCCTTTTAAAGAGTATTGTAATCAAGTTTTTAAGGGAATGAAATTGAGTTTATTTACCTAACATAATCCTTTCATAGTTTTTATTTCTCCCAATTAAACGTTGTTACTGTTACCTAAGCTCTTAAGCTACTTATAAGCTCATATAACTCATCTAAGTCTCTAAGGCTTCGTTCTAAAAAAATCTCTAAGCTTAGAATTTGAGCTCCATCCAATCATCTAATCATTAAACCTTAAAATCAAATAAGTACCTTTGCTAAAATGGACTTTGGACAATTGGAAGGGAAGCTAACAATGGAAGAGCTTCCAAGACTTTTTACTACTTATTCATTGATAGCCTAGACATTTGCTAAGCTCAATTTGAGCACATTGATCATTTGTTTAGCTAAGGATAATTGTAAGTCCTCTCTTTTATTTTTCCTTATTTTTTAAATACTTAGTTTAGTTTTGCTTATTTGCTTATCTAGTGGCTTAATTGTGCTTATCTCAATAATAATTTGTTGCTTATTATCAATCTGTTTTTAGTTAATATAGCTTAGATCTTATGTTTTGTTTAAAATGTCATAAAATCATAATAAAAAACCAAAAATAATAGCTTAATAGTATAGCTTATTGTTTATGGCTTTATTGATGCTAGGATTGCTTATTAGTGTGTTTAAAAGCTGTTCATTAATTGGAACTAAAGTTTTAATTGCTAGACCTGTTTTCCATAAGCAAAAATGAGTGTTATGATTTTTAAGAGGGTGTTTGGCACAACAGTACTAACCATAAGTTAGTACTGCTTGTGGCCTTTGTGGTCTTTGATATTTGTTTTAATCTTCAATCTAAGTCTGTCTAAACTAGGTTTAATAGTAGGATTAGGTAAAAATAGTTTTTCATAAGTAGATTTAATATAAGTTCAAATCTGTCAAGTGTCATTTGCAATATTAGTTTAGTTCATTTCTAGATTTAGTAATTGCTTTTATTGCCTTTAGTTTTATGTTCTAAGTATGTTAAGATTGTTTTCTTAGGCCTGCTTTGATAGGGTTTTAGATTAATTAATTAGAAGGCTAACTGCATCAGCAGTTAAAACATAAAAAGCTCATTTTCAAGTTCAAATTTCAATTAGTTAAAGTAGTTGATAGCTTTAGATTTTTAGAATATTAGTAGCTTATAGGATAATTTTCTATATTGCTCTACTTAAGTTTTTTAACAATTAGCTTATGCTATTATCTGTTTTTAGCTTTTAAAGATCAGCTTGATTACTTTTCCTTTAAAAAAATAAAAATTCAAGACAGCATAAGTTGTTTAAATTGTCTGTTTTCACAAACCTTTTTTAATAAGCTCTTAAGTTTCAAAATTCTTCCAAAAAGCATTTTCTTATAGCATTTAAGCTATTCTTTCAGAAAAGTCAAGTTGCAGTTACTAAGGTGCTTGTTTAGTTGCTCCAAAGTGCCTTAAGGTCTGCTGGTTGTAGGTGCATAATGCTTTTATTATCTTTTTCAGCTTATGGCTTGTGTTTTTGTGCTCATTTCTGTCATAATAAGCTCATTAGGTTAAAATTAGCTTGTTAGTTGCTTAGCTTTTCATTAGGATAGCTTATTGTGACTTTTAGGCTTAATTAGTTTAAGTGAAAAAACCAAAAAGCTTAGTTTGAGTTTCTGTCAAGTTTAAGTTGTTTTATTAGCTTATTTAGGGCTTTTCACAAAAAGTTGTTTTTAGTAAAAATGCTTATTTTCAGCTTATCTACACCTTTTGTTTTCCTTTGTGTTTTTTGAAAATAAAAAAAAATGAAATGAAGTCGGGGTAAGCAAGACACGAACCCCCGACCTCAACACTCTCCAAACGTTAAAACACACACACTACCACTGCGCCCATCGGTCTTATTCCTTTATACTTACACAATTTAATCTTATACTCCTTTAACTCAATAACCTTATAAGCTGTATACTTATTTTCGTGTCTTATTTGATAAGCTGTGTTTATAACTATTTTTACCTAGGTTTTAAGTAGTAATAAACAGTTTCAGTAATTTTCTATGAATTTTTTATAGTTACGTTTAGTATTTTTTAAACATTTAATTTTCATTAAAAACTTTATAAAATCATAAAAAAATAGAAAAATAATCAGACAATAATATAAATCCTTTTTAGAAAAATTATCATTTATCATAAAGTTCATAGGAAAATGTAGTTTTGCTTTCGTAGGGTCTAATTTTGCAAATTTTGTTATTAAAGAACGGATTCGTTTCCCTTCTCGTTTTTCCGTGATGTCACGCTTCGATATTTAACTCAGTTTTTTGTTATAGTTTTCTTTAAACTTACTTATTAGTTAAATAGAGTTCATTTAAAAAGAAAATTTTAAGTTAGGTCTATTTTTAGAAATTTAGGGTTTTTGACCTCCGTTTAGGGGTCCCGTTTTGCGTTTTTAGTTAAATTTTGATCTCCCGTTATTTGTCTTCATGCTTAATTGTTAGAGTTTGTTAATTTTAATTTTTAAAAGTAGATAATCAAATCAATCTTTGTTTCTAATTCAAATCATTGTCCGAGCATCAAACGTGGTTTCAATTTCACAAGTCGTTGGGGGATAACGACCCGGGAATCATACTTCCCGGTTTATATACGTATTATATTATATATTTGTGAAAGATTTTCCTTTTCACCTTTGTCCTCAAGGGTAAATTGGTAATTTTCCATAATATTATATTTTATTATTACGTATATATAGATTCTGACGAATCCATATTTTTTGCACCCCGAGTCCAGCCGTTGCCGGGATTTGTGATTAAGATTCTCTCGTTTGAAGTTTGTTGATCGTGATTTGAAGACCCTTTCATTTTTGAAAGTTTTGTTTTTATTAAAAAATAAAAAATACAAAATTATAAAATACAAAATAGTAAAAAATATTTTTCTTTTCTTTTAGTATAATTATCATATAAAAAAATCAAAAAAAATAAAAAAAAAATCAAAAATATAAAAAATTGTCCATAAAAAAAATAAAATAAACAAAGTTGGTAAAAGAACACCAACAAATAATACCTTCAATTGAGGTATTATCCATAATAAGTTCCCAACTCGAATCAAAGATTTAAAAACTTACCATTTGTTCTTAATTACGAAATACGGCTCACCTTAAAAAGTAAAAATTTTAAGAGCTACCGTGAAGTAAATTTGATTATTTGGTTTAAGTTGTCTTCTCGTTATCCGTTAAAATAAAAAAATAAAAAAAATTAGTTTAAATTTTCTTTTTCTACTTTGTGCATGCGCACTCGTTCTCAAACCCGCAACCGTAACCGTCAACAACAAGCCCAACCGGCTGTTGTTCAACCATTTCATTTAGAAGAACCTTTTGTTAATCCTCCCTTAGTTCCGATGGCTGATAACCGGACTATGGCACAATTGCTCCAAGCACCCACCGAGGGGTACGAGGATGCAATTGTAATTCCCGAAATCAATGCTAACTTTGAGTTAAAGCATGGTTTGATCAATCTTGTTCAAAACAAACAGTTTTTCGGACATGATAAAGAGGATCCACATGCTCACATCCGTTATTTCAATAAGATTACTTCAACAATGAGATTCCCGGATATCCCGAGCACGTCAATTAAGCTTATGCTTTTTCCGTTTTCTCTTGAAGGTTCAGCCCGGATTTGGCTAGAAAAAGAACCTCCTCGATCAATTTTGACATGGGATGATCTTGTCTCAAAATTCATTAATCAATTCTTTCCTCCTTCAAAAATGACAAATCTTCTTAACGAAATCATGATATTTCAACAAAGATTTGACGAATCGTTTTATGAGGCTTGGGATTGATTTAATGACCTTCTTCAAGCATGCCCACATCACGGATTTTCAGAATTACATCAGTTGGATACATTTTACAATGCTTTGAATGCTAATGATCAAGATTCATTGAATTCTGCTGCGGGTGGAAACTTTTTGGATAAGATGCCTCGTGAATGCTTGAGAATTATCGAGAGTAAATCCAAGGTTCGTAATTCACGAAACAAGGCAGTCGTTGCCAAAGTGAGTTCGAATTCATCTACTCCAGGAATTTCACCAGATGTTGCTGCTCTTACAACCGAAGTTTCTGAACTTAAGAATTTGATGAAGACTATGCTTATCGACAAACAAAAAGCCCAAGCTCCCGCAACCGTAAAAGCGGTCGAGCAGAGTTGTGTAACTTGTGGAGGTGCTCATTCTTATAAAAACTGTCCAGCCACCGATGGCAATATCAGGACAACATTAAGAGTAGTTTCCAAAGCTGCTGCAGCCACTTTTAATCAAGCCATACATATTTTAACCTCCGATGGTTGCCAATCCAAATCCGTACCTCCTGGTTTTCTCCGATTCAAAATAAATCCAAAAACCGTTTCATCAGAATAAGGAAATAATTTCAACCAATCGAAGAACCAATTCAATCATAAAACAGTAGAAATAACTTCTACCATGGACCAAGTGTATCAAACTCGGACTAGTCACCACAAGTTTACCAAAGCTCAACCATATCAAGCTCCTGCTCAGCAAGTGCAAGGTGTTTCAAAGACCGATTTTGAGAAATTATGTCAGGTATGATGCTGTATGGAGAAATAGCAAAAATATGGCCAAGGTTTACAAAATCAAATAGCCAATTTAACAAACATGCTCTCCAAATTCGTGAATGCCATACCGCTTCATCGTCGGGTACGGGACTCTCCCAAGTATCACGGTTACTATCCTAAGGAGGTACTTGAAAGGTATTACCACTCGAAGTGGCGTTGCTTACAAAGGACCCACGATTCCTAATTACTTCTACTCTAAGTAATGAATGTGAGACCGAGGTAAAATGGACACGATGCCTCCTGCTAATAATGGAATGGCACGAAGCGATTCAACCTCAGAGCCCTGTTGTCCATCATGAATCAATCTCTGAGCCCGTAAATGCTCCAGTTAGTGCTTCAATGCCTAACCAAAAAACATCAATTCCATTTCCTTCAAGAAGAAATGATGAAAGGCGCCGTGAAAAAGCTAACGACCAAATTGAGAAATTCTATTGAAATTTTTAGAGATTTGAGTTTCGAAAATTAGCTTTACGGCAGGCCTTGATGCTTATGCCAAATATTCGGCCCCCCCCCCCCGACTCTAAACATTTAATCAGAAAACAAAGAAAAGTTTAGTTGAAATGGCTAGAACTCCATTGAACGAGAATTGCTCAGCGGTTATCCTAAACAAGTTACCGAAAAAACTTGGAGACCCTGGCCGATTTCTTATTCCATGTGAATTTTCCAGGATTAATACATGCAATGCCTTGGCGATCTTGGCGTAAGACATTTATCTTATGCATATTCCGTATGGAAAAAATATCTCTCTTCAGGAATTAACCGACCTGCATAACGCTAGATAACCAGCGGGGACCGTTCGGATCTTTGAACCGATCGGTATCTCGCTGAAGACGTCTATGTAACGGTGGGAAAGTTCTAGTTTCCAGCAGATTTTATGGTGTAGATTTTTGAGCAGTCCCCGGTACCTTTAATTCTCGGTTGAGGAGTTTTCTTAAAGGACCACTCGTTCATTGATAGATGTATACGAGGTGAAATAACACTTTCGTGTTGCCAAGAGAGGCCAATCACATTTTATTCTGGACCAAAGGTTCGAGATACACGGGCTAATTAACAATCATATGATCGGCAAACCGAATTGACGTCATTGATATGGCTTGTGAAGAATACTCTCAAAGAAGTTCTTGGATTCTCAAAATGTGATCTCGAGTTGCAATCCTACTCCTTACTTGATCAATCGTTTCTACTTCATCTCCGACTTTAATCCATTCGGGGTCAGTGATGTTCTCCTTTTCAAAGAGCCGACTCTTTTCTTGCTATAGTGGATTATCCAACATCACCGGAAGTTTGATTCCAACGTATTATGACCCTGATGGGGGCATTTTCTCTCGTTAGCAATCACTTAATAGTGATCCTTCACCAACTTTGATCCAAGGGAAATTATTGCCAGAAATCAGAAAAGATCTTAAAATGTGTGAAGCAAAATCAATGAAAAATCTTCAGTTAATGAGCCCCCTGAGGTTTGAAACTCAAGGACTTGCCACCCTCATTTAGAATATTCTTTTTGATAGGTAACGACATGTTGCCCTTCTAATTGCAAAAGATTAAAGAATGAGGAAAAGGCGCACTCTGTATCGAGGTTCTTAATGTCCTACAGCGAGCCATCGCTTGGAACTTTTAGATATAAGGGTATCGACCAGAGTTTTGTACCATTAAAATTCTCATGAAGAGGACTTCGAAACCAACGGTTCAACTTCAAAGGCGGGTAAATCCGAAATCCAGACGTTATCAAAATAAGGGTTGGAATAACTTCTTGACGCGGTTTATTTATCAGATCTCTGACAGTCCATGGGTAGGCCCGGTGCACTGTGTACAAAAAAGGGTGGCATGACGTCGTAAAAAATTTGTTGAAAAATGATTTAATACTTACTCGATTGGTCACAGGGTGGAGAGTGTGCATTGACTATAGAAAGTTGAATGAAGCTACCCGAAAGGACCATTTTCCACTTCCCTTCATGGATCAAATGCTCAAAAGACTCGCGGGAAATCAATACTATTGTTTCCTCGATGGCTTCTCGGGTTATTTTCAGATTCCCATAGACCCGAAGGACCAAGAAAAGACAACCTTTACTTGCCCATACGGAACGTTTGCCTATCGCCGCATGCCTTTTGGGCTATGCAATGCACCTGGCACGTTTCAACGATGTATGTTGGCTATATGCCTGACATGATTGAAATATACAATGGAAGTGTCTATGGATGGACTTTTCAGTCTTCGGGGATTTTCTTTCTCTACTCGCTATCCCATTTGGAAAAAATGTTAAAAACGGTGTAAGACACCAATTTGGCCTTAAAATGGGAGATAAAAGCCATTTTATGGTGAATGAAGGCATTGTTCTTGGGACACAAAATCTCAAGTCGGGAATTACAGGACGTACGTGCTAAAGTTGACGTTATCGCCATGCTCCACTCACCCGACTACTGTTGAAAAGGTGTCGTCATAAGTTTTCTTGGGCACGCGGTTTTTAATGTTGCATCTTTCTTGAAATTCTTTAACTTTAAACACTTTGACACTTCTAGAAAGATGTGTGGTATCAGAGTAGCGGAAGTCTTGAAACATGTACTTGAGCTTTCATGATGACTTTATGTTTGTCGGTCGGGTATGAGCATGTGGTTATGGATCTTGTGAGCCAGCTGGAATCAGGAACCTCCACCACCATTTTAAATAGCCTGCATAAAACAGTTAGCCAAAAAAACAGGGGGCGGAATATGGCTTTTCTTCATCCAGGTTTGGTTGGAGAAAAACCATCGGATCCGTAGGATCGATCCTGTGATCAAGATAGATTCAATTTGTTAATCAGTATAAATACTGCGTGTGATCAGGTAGAATTCTGAATAATCTCCTTGACATGGTTTCGCAGCTACACTAGTCGTTCTCAAACCGAAGCGTCTCAAAGCAGACAAAACACAAAATGAGTGAACCAGTAGGACAAAGTCTCACTGATTAAAATAAAAATTGATTTAAGAAAATCAATCGACGTGTCACTTGCTAAAGTGGTTTTGTAACACATCGAGAGTTTTATCATTTCAAAATTCATCAACCGTCAATTTATAACCTGGAACAAGTTTGATTCATACAGAATGCACCATCGTTGCTTTCCAGATGTCACAAGTTTGATTCATATAGAATCGCACAAGTCACCTACCACAGTGCTATTTGATGTTGAAACTAGAAGGATTTCCATCTTCATTATGAATACATAAGTATCACTCTGATGTTCTAGCAAAATCACAAGGTTAATGTGTAGGACTCTTAAGATATTACTAGTTTTCATAATATGTGAGAAACCAGTTTATTATGGATAAGTTTCCTAGAGATATTTATGGATGATCTCTTTATTGGCTCTAGACTCGATAGAGCACATTTGATTTTAGTGATCGAAGGCTGGAGTTGATTGCCACCTTTTCAATACCAACTAACTCGGAGTGAGAAAGTTGATAGAAATGTATGTAATCTCCGTGAGTTTTGAAACAAAGTCTTTTCGACTTTGAGTGGCTAGGGAGGGTTGTGCTTTGTGCCACTGGGTCTATGACGACTGTCTTGAATACCAGACAATAGCTTAGTGTTTCTGACAGTTTATGTATAGACCCGGTTTCTGCCTAAGTATATGGAGGGCTTCTTTATTTTCACCCTTTATCCTTACAATTCTTTTTCATTCTTTAACCTCTTCAGTGCTTATCGAGACTTCATGACTAATACCTTGTTGGGTTTGTTCTAGTATTAGCTCCATCTTAGTTGGCACTATTCATATATTCTCACTTTTTCTCCTTTTTATCATACCTAAAGACTTCTATTCTAACTAATGGAATGTCCTTAGGTAGATCCCTCCAGTTCTGGCTTGATTGTGGGAATGATTATCTATACCTAACCACCTTTTAACTCCAAGTAATTAATTACATGGTCGGTCTATTGGTATTGTCCACAGCCTTAAAATCATTTGAAAACATCAATCGAGGTACATTGTGATATGAATCAAAACATTTAGTACCTCGATGGTTTTACTTTTTAGAAATGCTCCCCCCTCAACATGTGCATCAATATTCGAAAAATGTTTAGCACATGAAGGTTGAAGCTCGCACTTGAGTCCATAGAATCACATCCTTAGTCATATATTTTAGTCATATTTTCTCCCCTTATCAAAAATGTTAAATCTTTTGATATTTTGGATATTAATTAATTTAAAATATATGAATTCGAGGAGAAAAATGTTCCAGTTATTTAACAAGCCATATTAGGAACATTTTAATGCTCTCGTTTAAATTATGAGGGTATAATATGGTGTTTGAGAACGTTAATTTGAAATTTTTTGAATTTACTAAGAAATTATTAAAAATTCATACTCAAACACGATATTTGCCTATTATTAGTCTACGCTATTTATTCACATATTCACAAGATTGATAAATTATGAAAGAATGACATGAAATGTAGTAGGACAAGATATGACAAAGTCATATTGTCCATTCAAGCAGTCTAAGGCCTTCTTCGTATTCTCTCTCACCAACAAACTTCTTCAGATTCCTCATTAACCTTCTTTAAAAGAGCTGCTTGTCGATATCCTGGATCATAACATGAGCCCTTCGCTTGTCTAGGTTACTCCATTTGTTTCTTTGGCATTACTTTAAATCCTCCATAAATCTCAAGCAATATCATGAAGAGAAGTTCCAAACATCCTTGAAGCGTGCTATCACTTGAATTTATGAATTTTATTCAGTGTGGCTTCAATTCTATTTCTGTTGTTCCAATCTACGTATATCACTCCTTGAGGGTCTGAGTATGCAGTGTATGCGGTTCTTTTCTGTAGATCTAACCTGATGTGTCTGGTTTAGTGAGGTTGAGCTTATTTTGGTAACTTTTGACACCTAATTGAAGATCGTTCACCCGCCTTTGAATGACAATACGTCTAGTGAACATACGTAATGCAACATTCAAGTCATAACATTCGTCTATCGTGATATTGGTCAGCTTCTGTTAAACAAGTAGGAGTAACATGTCCTCGATGTCTTGTAGGCGAAGTCGTGGGAAATCACCTTCTTTAAACGTGAATAGCTACTGATCCTCTCTACGAACTTCAATCTCATCCAAGTGACCATAGTCATACCTCTTCATAATCTTAAGTCTGGTAACTGCAATGATTCATTTCCTGGAGTAGACATCCTTTGTTGACTCCTTATTGCTTGCAAATCCATAGAATCGTTGACGTTTGACACCCCAGTGTGAAGTACCCCAGTAGGCATGCTTGTCATATACCACCTATATGGGACTCCATAGATAGGGAACCATGTCTTTAATCCATTTGATCTCATAAGTAGCAGCCTTTGTCTTTGTAGTGGAATTTGAGTATTTTCTGCTTAAACTTCCAACTTTTAGATATTCCAGGTCGTTGTTGATAAAGTAATCCTGAGGGATAACTTGACGACCTCGAAAATCTAGAATTAACGGGAGATGCTTACAGAGATCGAATGGATATTGCTTGCCTTCAGGGTTATGCCAGTCTAATCGTTCAGTTGTAGCTTTAAAAAATTCTTCAAAATGATACTCTAATTCTGTACGAATCTTGTAGGTGCCTTTGAGTAGGTTGAATGCCGGTCCAACCAGAATTGCTTGAGTCAGATCTATAATGTTGAGCCGATTCAAGAAAAATGCAGAGAAGTCGATTGGAGTATTTATGAGCTCATCAAATGAAGTAGGAGGTTCTTCAGCACGAGCAACTTGACTAGTCCAAGTTTGAGGAGGTCGGAAGTTAATATTTTGTCTCTTATTCCAATCAGGATTAGGAGTTGGAGGTCGCTCGGGTTTCTTGAACCAGTCAACCTTGGAAGCAGCATTGTTAGTGGGTTGTTCATCATTGTAACCTGTGTCGAACTCTTGATTTTGTTGCACTCCCGAGTCATCAACTGTATGACTTGGCTCCTCTGCAAGGGCAGACTTGCCAAAAGACTTATGTTGAGAGTGGGAGGTGCCTTTAAAGGTGCTTGATGACTTATTTTCCTTTGACCTTGAATCTCTAAATGACTTAGCTTCCTTGCTTGACTACCTTCTTTTCATCCCTCGGTCTGATCCAATGGAGGGAACATGATCTTTATCATTGTCATCTCGACTTGTTTTCAACGTGCATACATACCATATGATTCAAAGACATCTTTGTCAGTGTTGTAAGATTTGACCAATGCATCATAAAGCTCCCTTTTATAATCAGTACTTTTATATGATTTATGCTCTTCCATCTTCTCTATAAGAATCTTTGTGAGTTTAAACTCTGAGAAAGATGTAGCCGCCGCATAAGTAGATTGTGGTTGAGAGGAAGACTTTGTCAAGACAGCAGCTTCGAGTGATTATGTGATGTTTCACTCAATCACAGGAGTTGCAAAGTCTGATACTGCTTGAGGGAGAATCTGAGGAAGTTGAGAACTGACTTCTTCTTTGATAATAGCTCTTACTGACGTTTCAATGCAATCTATATACTCCTTCTTCTCAGCAAGAGCTTCTTCTCTACATTCTACTATATGTGACTGAATGGATTTATTAATGGCTTCTCCTAGTTTGTTGCCAATGTAGTGATCTACAATAGCAGGAATGGATGAAATGGCTTAAGCATACTGGTCAACTTGCTTCATTTTTTATAGATATTTTTCCAAGTTGGTGACTCTTTTGTTGAATTTGAATACTAATGAGAAGTCTTAAAGTGCAGGAAATGAGGTTGTTGCTTTAGAAGTTGTTGGTGTCGGAGTTGGTGTTGCTTGTTGTGGAAGAGGATTGAAGAGAGGAGGTGGTAGAGGAATAGTTGTCGTAAACGTAGATGTGATCTCAGGAATTGCTGTTACGGGTATGGTATAAAAAGACGATGTCTGACTGCTTGGTTCTTCATGACGAATTATGGTGTCCATCAAGGAAGCAATCTCATTGTCAGTTGGAGAAGGATTGTCAAGGTTTAGGAGCTTACTTGTAAAGTCGAATGAGACCGAAGAACTTTGCATTGTACCATCAGTCTTCTGTGTGTCATGGATAGCTGTAAGTGTCACATGAGCATCTTCCTCTACCTGCTCATACCCTGATTCTTAAGAAACATTGTGTTGATCTGCTCCACCCTGATTAGCATTGGTCATTTCAGCATCTTCATTTCCTAAATTCACGTTCACGTCTTTATACAACTCCTTAGTGACCTCATCATCTTCTTCATCATCCATCTTCTCTTCATCATCAACTTTTTCTTCTTCTTCTTTATAGTATTCAGTGCTAGACTGATTGAGAACATGAATCTTAACTCTGTCTGACTCATTTCTATCACTGTCAGTATCTTCTTCTTCATCATTCTTGTCATCATCTTCTTGGTTATCATCATCATTAGCATAATTATCACCATCATCTTCATTATTACCGTCATCATCATTATCACCATCATAACTTTCATCTTCAGAATCGTTTTCATCATCATCTTCATCACTATTACCCCAAGACTTTTTCTCACTTTCTTAATCATATTTGGGTACATCGGGAACCCCTGGTTTAGTACCAGTTCCTTCATCTGTGCCAAAAATCTTGCGATGTTGCTCATCAAAAACTTCTGATTCAAAATTTGCATGTGAGACGTGAGAATCTTGCTTGTTTCGTTTTATAGCCTCCTTGAGCTGAGCAGCTTCAGATAGAGCTACTTCCGATAGAACATTAAAACCCGTGCCTCTATCAACCTTAACCGGTGCCTTCTTCTTAGTCGGTTTAGGTTTTATAGCTGGCTTCTTGGTTGAAGGTATATCTTTCTTACCTTTAGCAGGCTTCTTCTTGGAATGATTTTCCTCAGATGAGATGGTTGAATCCGATTTCATCTGACTTTTCTTTGGCTTTAGAGGTTCAGCTCCAGAAGCAATTGCATAATAGGTCTTGTATGAGTCAGAGTCCAGCATTGCTTGATTCGTCATTGCTTCAGGAAGGAGAGCACCATATACTTGAGTGTCTTCATGTCTGAAGACGAATCTCATGGTACCCAGTAAGCTGTCATCCCTAGAAGTGTGCATGAACATTCTGTTCCTTATTGAGATAGACTTATTTTTGTAAGGAAGTGATGAATGATTATCTTTGTGAATCTAGGATAGAACATCTTGTCTTGTTTCTTAGAATCTTTGTTATCAATCTGGTAAGCCAAGTCCTCCTAGATTAAAGCAACAAAATCCAGATTCTTCTTGTAGTACATTCCCCATAGGATTTGAACTCTTGAGAGTCGTATCTTATCAAGACCAGACACCTTTCCACAGAGACATTTGTTGATGATTCATGCAAAGCTTCTCCATGGTTGATGCAGATGATCAACAATTACATCAGTGATGTACTTGATCTCTCCAGAATGACCAAGTTCTCAGATAAAAGATAGAGTTTCCTCTTCAGATGGAGGTTCATCAAATTCTTAACCAAAATCTTAGGACATATGTTGAGAATTTCTCTGAATACTTCAACATTCACAGAGAACCTTTTGTTGTCGATCTTGAATTGATATGATGCAATGTGTTTGTTGACGGTAGCCCAGAACTGATGCATGTAGATGACTGGAACTTCAGCAGTGATAAGGAATGCAGGATAGCATGTTGTAAGAGCAAGGGCATCCAACACCACTTGATAAGTAGGTTCCTTTGGTTTTATTCCAGGGTTGATCCTCATGTTACATTTGCCAATGACACGTTGGTTCTCTGGAGCAACTAGGGCATTGTCCAGTGCAATTTGTTGAGCTTTGGTAGTCATGGTTCTGCTAAGAATTTTCCAATACAATTTATATATATAACCAAGTTTATATATGATACTATATGGCATGCTATTTAATGATAGCTAATTTTAGATGCACGTTATGATTATCAACAAAGGATTAAGCATATTTTGACAGGCAGGCATTTAACAAACTTTGTCTAGATTGCAAAATTAACCAATTTTAATTTGCCTCCTAACGGAAGGATCTATTTGCCTCCTTTGGATTAATTCACCTCCTTAAGAATTTAGATTAATTCACCTCCTTAAGGATTTAGATTAATTCACCTCCTTAAGGAGTTGGATTAATTCGCCTCCTTAAGGATTTGGATTAATCCGCCTCCTAAAAAAAGGATTAATTCGCCTCCTTAAGGAGTTGGATTAATTCGCCTCCTTAAAGAGTAGATTAATTCGCCTCCTGAAGGACTAACTTAATCCGCCTCCTATATAATTTGCTTAATTTGCCTTGATTTATCAAAATCATTAACATAGTGTTTTAAGTCATTACTAATCATTAAAACAAGAAACTTATGAACTCATAACATCATATGAACCATAAGAAACATGAATAAACCACAAAAATTACCACAAAATTCAAAACGAACACTAAGTCACACGAATCACTCAAATCAAGTATTATTAATGTTCAAAAGAAGGTTATAAAAGCTCTAATGCATATAAGGATGTAATCTAACACTTTCTATCCACAAACCCACTAACATTTTCTTGTTCTTCCCATTTTCCTAACTTTTCGCATATAAGATCAAGCCAAAACACAAACATATGTTAACTATATGAAAAGCTGCTTTACACGAGTGTTATACACCCTTAGACGAAAAAAACCACTCAACCAATTTAGGATTTCCCTCACTTTTGTTTTCTAAGAACCCTAGATCAATTTCTAGGGTTTTTTGAGATCAAAAACGAGTTTCCACCTTATTCCTTTGAGAAATATGTTGTTTAGGGTGTGGGAAACACTTTTGTAGTTTTACCTTAAGCTTGAAAATGATTGGAATGATGATCTTGAAGTTTGGTCGAATTCAAAAATAGAGGAAAAAGTTTTTAGAGTGTGTTTGTGTGTGTTAACTGAAAAGAAATAGGGCAAGAGGTGTTTGTGTTTGAACTTTAAGAGTTTGACATAAATGCCCCCTGAACTTCTAATCCCTTTGTATTTTGTATAGATAAGTTTTCTAAGGCATATCAAAGTTTAACAATTAGCACATTAAGTCCTTGAAGTTTTAACTACCATACCTAGAAGCTTATTTCTTGCTATTTACTTCCTAAAGGTATAAACACATAACAGTTAAGGCTCACATAAGTTAAACTTAATTAACTCCCCTTTAATTGTTAACCCGTTATTGTTTAAAACCTTTTTCCATTTGACATTATCCCCCCCTTAAACAATGACTTGTTTTCTATTTAAAGAGCTGTAGTCGTTGTTTGAGTGGTCAAATGT